>CABHPR010157870.1:0-62811 GCA_902168415.1 Peromyscus melanophrys | reverse complement strand
AGAGAGAGAGAGAGAGAGAGAGAGAGAGAGAAATGTGTATGTGTATTCGTGTGAGTTCATGAGCTCTTACTATCTACAGATGCAAGCTTTCTGGGGAAACTGGAAGTATTAGAGTTTTTCCCACCTATGATATATATAGGTTGTTTCATGCTGCACTGTTAATTGGATAATATTAGACCATGACTCATCAAACTTTTATTAGTAAATTAAAAATTCCATAACACAATTACTGTGGGGATTAAAAACATTTCTAACCCCATTCCCCACACAGTGATGGTCCCTGAGTAGCATATTGGCTGAGTATGCCTGTCCTTGGGTTTTCTGAGTGGTGCAGAATGGAGATTGTGTGGTCTACACTGGGACATCCTTTTTACCTCTTTTGTGACATTTGATGGCTTGCTAAGGCTCCCCTGTCTGTAATGTGTAAGTATCAGAGGGAGTGGCAGGTGCAGAATTTCGGAACAAGGGCAAGGTCAGTTGCTGACATTCTAAGTAGCACGTGATGACACATGGCATCAGTTTCTGGCAAGAAAATATAAACATCACATTGTTGAGCAAATGCTTAAAAATTTAATTCCACAGTATTTCAGCAATTTTTACATTGGCAAAGTTCTGTCTCCTGGTGATAAAATGGAAAATTCTACATTTTTTCCCCAGAGTTATAAATCAATTTATTTGAGATTTTCCTACTGAAGAGATAACATAAAATCTGACTTTGGCACACAATGAGTCACTACCAAGCCATTTACTAAAATGACAGAATTAAAGTATTTTATAACCTGCCATGTGTGCCAGCTGGCAAAGAGCATTTCTAAGGACAGTCAGTACACGTCCCAGATGCTTCACCTTGGACCTTGGCACAAGAAGGAACAACCTCAGAGCCTTGTCAAACAAGTGTCCTGAGGGGCTCCCCACCAGCTGGGACAACTTGTTGACATACCCCAGAGGTTGTGATAGCCTTGAGTACCAGCTTCAGGGAGTCACATAGAAAATTTTTTTTTATTTTCATTTTTTTTGGTAATTATTTTCTTTAGTGTTCCTTTTTATAAGTTCAATTTCTCTTTGAAAATGCTCTCTTGTCTCCTTTAAAGTAACCCAAAGAAAAGTTACTTTTTGTTTGGAATGGGGATAAGGAAACTTAGGATTTATTATTTAAAATATGCAATGCATGATTCTTGTAGAAAATCAGAAAATACAGAGATGAATAAGAAAATGTAAATAAATGAATATCTCATCTTCCTGATGCAAGCATTGTCAGTATCTCATGGTGTTTTGCTCTGAAACATTTTTATGGCAGTGAGCAATAGATGTGTATGGTTTTTACAGGGTTAGACTTCATTTGGATCTTTTCTATAATAAAACATAATAGTAATTATACCACAAAACAGTACAAACAGTGGCCTTTGATGATCATTTTCAGGATATATTATTAAACATCTTTTGAAAATAGTATTTTAAATGGTCTGTGTTTTTAGTTTATAGCCATATTTTTTAATTGATCCATTAGATTTTAGGGGCTTTTTTAAAGTTTATTTTCAATTTTTTGGGTGTCTGTTGAATATCATAAATCATTAAGCATACTTCCTATTTTCTTAGGATGAATTTCTAAGATGAAACTTTGGGGTTGATGAGTATGAGCATCTTTAACTCTTTCCATAAACAGATTGTTAAATTTTCTTCCTGGAGCTTCTATATTGATTTGTAGTGTATGAAAGTTAGTAATCTTCCTAGACCTAAAACAGTAAATGGGGTACCATAGCACAAGTTAGCAAGACGATGTTCTCATTATTGCAATCTTGACCTCTGCAGTTTCTTTTCTTGATTTTTGTTGTTGTTGTTAACCACAGTACTCTGTGGGTTTATTTCCTGTCCTCATTACCACTTCCCTTGTCATTTTCCTAGTCTTTGTTTTCACTGTTTCAGTCTCTTTATTCACACATGGTTTTTTCCAACACATGTTTTCTAACTTTTAGGCAAGTCTTTCAATCTCTGTACTTCTTGCTTTTTACAGTTTCAGTCTTTTCTCATGATATACAATGTCTTTATCTACCACGAGATGAATTTGCTGTCAACATCTTTAACAGTTCTGTGCATTTTTGCACAGAATTCTTCAATATGAGTCTCATTTTGTCGTGAAAGGAGCAAGTGGTTTTGCTATCTTGCCGCTTTCCTTTGTTCTCTGCCACTTACACCTTTGCTGCTTTTGTTGCATTGAACAATCCAACCCTTCCTCAGTGAGTTGCCACCTTGCTCGTGAGATGTGTCTGTGAAAGGCATTGCATCTGTGTCTGCTCTTGCCGGAGTCCTGCTGATCTGCCTATTCATTCACCGGGGTTCCTGCAACCCCATTTGAATGTTTGAGTCTAGAAATTTCCCTTGCTTTGTGATTCCCATTTGAATGTTCAAATCTAGAGATTGCCCTTGCTTCGTGAAAAACAGGCTTTGCAAGAAATGTTACCCACCACCCCCTCCTCCTTTATATTTCAATTGATCTCCCAGTCCTAACAAGTCTATTCGTGAAGCGCCTTGGAGTCCCTCTAGATCTCAATGCTCAACTGTTACTGCTGCTTCAGGCCACCGGTATTTCTCTGTTCTGTAAGTTGATTACACTCATTCCATCCTACCCCGTCAACTTACTTCCTCCCTGTAGGATTGGAGGTGTAGCTCAGTGGTTGAAGAATTGTCTTGGCATCTGACTTACAATTAGAGTAAGCTTTCTAAAATAGAATGGTATAATAAGAACTATTTTCTCAAAATACTTAGTTTTTTATTGACTTCTTGTTGAAGTAAAATATTTGTGATCCAGTGGTGAATGTTCTTGCCAAAGACTTGTTTTCTACCTTCATCTAATGTGGTTGTTTGAATGTAACTGGCCCCCATATCTCATAGGGAGTGGCACTAGTGATGGTCATGCCTCTTCTAACCTAGCAGATTAAGGATCATCTTAGGCAGGTTAATGGTCTTAGTTCTGCCTGCCAGGATGATGTTGGATGGTCCCTGTGCTGGCTGAGGAATGTGTAGCTCAAATATGTAACTGGAGTCACAACCACATGCTGTTGTCTCTGTTACTCCAGTATATGTGTACTGATGGAGAATTGATTTTAAAAAATGTAGATTTGATTCAGTAAACCTGGTGTATGGTCTGAGAGTATGTGTTTCTAACAAGCTCCTCAGTAATAAGCACACGTTGAGCACTAAGGCATCCAAAGTTTTTTTTTTTATTACTTTGTTTCCTTATTTCAATGTATCCTGAAACACATATGATTTAAAGGTGTGTTAGTCTTTCTATGCAAGTTCAATTTAAAGCATATGTTTTAAGTTGATCATATGAAAAGTGTTACTGTTAGAAGGAACAGTGAGGAATACTTGGCCAGATTTGTAGGGTCCCTGAGGAGGGAAAAAACATAAAGAAATGAAAGCCCAGTGTCGTATGTTTTAAGAGTGAGTGTAGTATAAATTAACAGAGGTATATAAATGCATTTCCTATACCAGCTGTGGAAACAGACTAGACTTGACATTTTGACAATGTGTAAAGAATCCACTTCACTTTGGATCTATTATGTTTTCCAAAGGCCCATGTTTTAAAGGCCTGGGTCCTCCCCATCCTGGGAAATAGTAAAACCTATTGGGGCCTAGTGGAAAGAAGCTGGTTCACTGGAGGTATGTCCTTGACAGGGATATGGGGGCTCTGACCTCTCAGTATCTCCGTCTTTGTTTCCCAGCCACTCTTTGTTTAACAAGCTTCCTTGTTAAACACATGCCATGATGTACCAACGCTGCCATAGGCCCCAAGCCCAAGATCCCAGTAACTGCAGACTCAAAACCCCAAATCCACATTCCTTCCTTTTGATGGTCTCAGCTGTTTTCTTACTGTAATGGAGAGCTGACATGTGACCTCATGAACAAAGCTAGGAACATACCAAAAGAGAAGGAAGGACACAAGATAGGACCATGCTTTGGTGGCTTCTAAAGTTATGGTTTATATTTGGAGGAATCACACCACATGACTAAGGAGTGTCTTCAACACTTGGTCTGTTAGGCCTGCCTTCCTCATCAACTTTGTCATGTGTAGTGTAGACATAACGAGAGAAGACTTAATGAGACACTAGTTAGGAAGTACTCCAGATAGGTCTGGGCCAAATTAGTGTCAAAGTCTCTAGTTAGGATTATAAAGGATATGATGCCGGTAGAGAGAATATTATATTTCAGCCAACAGAAACAACAAACCCTTAGGTATATGTTGAGTTTTAATATCATAAATTGATATACTTACAACACAGAGCAGCAAGTCATTGTGTCATTAATTTGGATTTAAAAGTACATGCTCCTAACAGAGGCATAAACTTGCCTGCTAAGAGGAAAAAGACATACACATTTGTTCTGATGGGACACAGGAGAGCATCTGAAAAAAAAAAGAAAAAAACTGCGTTGAGGGTAGATGACATCCCGGAACATCCAATCTTGTCACATCAGTACAACACATTCAAATGCATTGCACACTGGGACACATCCAGAACACATCATGTCATATTTGCCTGCCGGTGATTGACAGGGCAGAGGTTGTTAAAATGGCTGTATATCTTTATGTATGTGTTTATTAGATGTGTAAATGCAATTTACATATTCTGGATACATTTTAAAATCAGAAAGTGAAGTCTGTAGGCTCTTCTGAAACAATCTGTAATGCATGGAAATACAAGTGACATAAACTTGGTATGAATATTTATTTCCTGAACATCTGCTTGAATACAAAATATACAGTTTAAGCAAACGCAACATGAAAAAAAAATGCAGCCAAAACTATAAGCATTTAAGAAGAATGTTATCTTGAAAGCAATAGATTTTACTTGCTGACAGTGAAGAATATATTGGGCTTATGAAATGACAAAGAACAACAGAAGAAATCATTAGCTGAAGTTACAGAATGCTAATGAGTATTATATAAATAATCGTTTGAACCTTATGAAGTTTCATATTCTTCCTCTCAGAAGTGCTTTAGGTATACCTCAGATTTCTGGTGAACTATGGATTCATTTTCATTTCATTATAGGAATTGTTAAGGTTTCCTGTGATTTCTTTCAGTGACCCCACTGGTCATTAAAGAGTATATTGTTCACTGTCCATGTTTGTACACATTTTCTAGAACTTTTTTGCTATTGAGTTTATAGTTCTGTTGTACTATCACATGATAAGAGAAATAAATGATTGTATCTTTATTTTTATTTGTTAAAATTTGCTTTGTGGTCTAGAATGTGGACCATGTTAGAGACAGCTGCTGAGGAGAATGTGTATTGCCTTTCTGTGGGATGAAATATTCAGTACTTAAAGCAAAAGATATTTGAACAAAACTTTAATAAAACAGACTAAAATATTTTGATAGAAAAAGTTTGCCTCTTAGTCCTCTTATAGATAACACATTTTCTGGCCAAAAAAGAAAAATGAATAAAAAGTAAAGATCTCTAACATCTTTATATTCTGTATTAGCACATGGAAGCTTTTATATTTAATCAGTGGCAATATGACTTTTAATGGTAGCATCATACTTTTTATGTTCCTTTGTCCAGCAGAATTTATCAGAGCAGAAAAGATACTTTTACTTTGTAATTAAACAGTGTGAGGATCACTGATACGAGCTCTCTTTGGAAGGTTTGCTAGAATTAGCACTGACTCCTTTGGTCCAGGTTTTTTTGTTTGTTTGTTTTTTATCTTTTCTTTTCTTTTCTTTTTTTTTTTTTGGTGGAGACACTCTACTACTGATACAGTCTCTCTGGTGCTTCTGAATATGTTTAAGATGTTTATAGGCCACTTTATTCAATTTTCATGGGTCATATTTATCTAATGATTTACCTACTTCGTCTAGATTTTTCAGCTTATGAGAACATAGGTTTTGAAACTATTCTCTAATGATTATCTGAATTTTATTGGAATATATTGTCACCTCCCTGTTCCCATTTCTAATTTTGTTAATTTGGTCTTCACTCTTTCTTTTTGGTTAAATTGGCTAAGGGCTTTGGTTACATTGGCCAAGAGTTTTCATTACTTTGGCTAAGGGTTTTGGTTAATTTGGCTGTGGGTTTGCTAATCCTGCTGCATGTTTTTAAAGACCCACCTGTTAGTTTGTTCCGTGTATTAATATTTTAGTCCTATCTTACTAACTTGTGCTTTATCTTTCTTGTTTCTTGCTGTATGCTACTTTGCTGATTGGCTTTTGCTTGTTTTCTGGTTCCTTGAGGCAAATCTTATGCTACCTTTTGTACTCTCTCTGATTTGTTAATGAGCATACTCTTCGTTACAGATCTTCCTCTCAGAGCTGCTTTAGGTATACCTCAGATTTCTGGTGAACTGTGGATTCATTTTCATTTCATTATAGGAATTGTTAAGGTTTCCTGTGATTTCTTTTAGTAATCCCACTGGTCATTAAAGAGTGTATTGTTCACTGTCCGTGTTTGTACACATTTTCTAGAACTTTTTTGCTATTGAGTTTATAGTTCTGTTGTACTATCACATGATAAGAGAAATAAATGATTGCATCTTTATTTTTATTTGTTAAAACTTGCTTTGTGGTCTAGAATGTGGACCATGTTAGAGACAGCTGCTGAGGAGAATGTGTATTGCCTTTTTGTGGGAATAAATGTCTATAAACGTCTATGAAGTCTATTTGATTCATAGTGTGGCTTAAATCTGAAGTTTCTTTTCTGATTTCCACTTTGGATGACCTATATAGATATGGGAGCGTGGTACTGAAATCTCTCAGTTATTGTAGCAGTACTCACCTGAACCATTAAGCCTTTTGTTTAATAAGTTTGGAGCCCCCGTATATTGTGCACATATGTTTACAGTTGTTATATCTTCTTTATGATGGTTTCCTTAATTAATATGTAATGGCCCATCTTATCACCTCTGAATAAGTTTTTTTTTCTGTATACTTTATCAGATATCAGAATAGTTACACAGCTTGTTTGTGGCTTCCATTTGCATGATAGATTGGCTTCTAAATGTTACATCTCCGTCTGTGGGTGTCATTTCCACAGATAGATAGCATAGTTGGGTCTAGTTTTCCACCAGACAGCCTGATTGTGTGTCTTACTGGTGAGTTGAGGCCATTTCTGTTAAGGTGACTATGAATGGTGTGTTTCTGTAATGTAGATGGTGGCTTTTCTGGTTGGTTGGTGTAGCCTTTGTTCTTTTTCCCCCTTATCTATTAACATTAGGGTTTTGCTAGTTTATTCCTTCAAAGGGCTCCTCTGTTCATCTATTTCTCTCATGAATACGCTCTCACGATTTATCTTTTTTCCTCTTAGTATTTAAGTGCCTTTTATTATGTTGTCTTGCTTATGATGAGCTGCCTTTGTTAGTGTGTGTTTTCAAATGTTCTTATTTCTCTATCAACTTTAAAGTTAGCTCTGTTATATATAGCAATCTTGATAGGCACCTTTCAGGATTTTTATATATATTATTAAATTTTTCAGTTGCTGATGACATCTGCTGTTATTTGGATGTCTGCTTCTGTAGATGAGTTGACATTTTTTTTCCCATTGCAGCTTTTGATGCTGTTGCTCTGCCTTGAAAAGAAATGACCAAAGTTGAGCACAGCTCTACCCATCCAGATCTCTGTCAGGGCACCTCTGTCAGGGCACCACTCATTATAATACAATTTAGTCTCTGTTGCTGTGATACACACCATGTCCAAAGTGACTTGAAGAGGAAGGGAGTTATTTGACTTGTACATCCGGGTCATAGTTCATCACTGAGGTAAGTCAGGGCAGGGATTTAAGTAGGAGCAGAGGCAGAATGCATATAAAAAGACTGATTGCTGGTTTGCTTTCCATGGCCTGCACAGCAGGCTTTCTTACACAGCTGTCTAGGGATGGTGCCGCCCACAGTGGGCTGGACTCTCCTACATCAATTAGCAAACAAGGAAATGCCTTCTAGAGATGCCCACAAGCCAATCTGATTGAAGTAACCTTGTAATCAAGACTCAGATAACTCTGGAATAGGTCAAGTCAACTAGGAGACCCATTTTTTTCCTCTCTGGAGTTTCTAGAAAACTGTTACCACCTTTCTGGATTCCCAAAGCTTTCTCCCTTCTTTGGAGTCAGATTTATTTTTTGTGTCTTTGAGTCTTCACAAAAGCAGGTCATAGTCTGACATCCCAGAAATCTCAAGAACTTTGTTGATGTCCGAGGGTCCAGAATCAGTATTTTAAATTACATTTGTAAAAGTAACATAAAAAAATATGAGATTTATGAGGCAAAGCATAGGCCTATGCAAACTTTCCTGGATTTTAAAAGATTTAATTAAAGTGTGTTTCCACTTGCTCTCTATGAAATTGAGGTATTTCAGATGAAATTTTCATCTAACATCAATATTTATAGATTCTTAGGTACAGAGTAAAACAAACAAACCAAATTGGATACAGAGTAAAACAAACAAAGAACATAAATGTGCCCAAGTTGCTATGTAAAAACTTCTCACTCCAAAAGTGAGCAGTTTAAAATTCTCCTTGTGAGCTTTTACAGTATATCATGGGGTCACAAAAATCAAATTACACCGGAAAAGAACAAATACTCCATTTACCTTGCAGCTCATATTCATGTGTATACTCACTCAAATGGTCATGCCTCTTTCTCAGACATTCTAGGAGCTGGCCAAAATATGTTCCACAAAGAGACATGTGGAAAGTGCTAGAAACAAATATGAATATCCACACTTTGAGGCTTAAGTTACAGATGACCTTACTCATGGTGATTTTGTATTTCAATGCATTTTCTGCAGTGTGAGAAGCAATAAACACATGTTCACAGTTACTGATACAGCTTGGTGGTAGGTGCTTGCATGATATGAGCAATGTCTTGGGTTCCATCCTGACACCACACATGCGCACACACCATCTGATATGCACTCATGCCTATAGGCATGGACACACACACACACACACACACACACACACACACACACACACACGGAGCCTCAACTCCTTACTTTCTGATGGAAATTGTAATCAAATCCAGTTCCCCAGACACTATTCTGGCCAGATATATCACTTTCTTCTATGTGCTAAAAAATAAATAAATAAAATAAAAGCATGTGACAGTCTTTTTAAACTGCCTCAAACTGGACTTTCAGTGGGAAAGTGCTATACAGTTCTTGTCTCCACATGTACTGCCAAACAGGGAGGTGTAGGGGCTGTGGGCCAAAGTATTTAAAAATTTTACAACCTTGACTCGCCCCTCACTGTAGGCACGCTGCCAACACTGTTGGCATTTCTTCTCTACTGGAGCCCAATTGTCACCCCAACTCTGTAAAGGTATCTAAGAGAATCTTGTGAGACCAAGTGTGGTGGTTTGAATATAATTGGTCCCCATAATCTCATAGGGAGTGGCACTTTTAGGAGGTGTGGCTTTGTTGGAGTGGGTTTGGCCTTGTTGGAGGAAGTGTGTCCCTGGGGGGCAGATATTGAGGATTCCTATGCTCAGGATACTGTCCAGTGTCTCAATCGACTTCCAGTTGCCTGGAAGAGGTAGGACTCTCAGCTACCAGTGCCAGGCATGCCACCCTGTTCCTGCCATGATGACAATAGATTGAACCTGAGACTGTGAGTGAGCCAAATGTCTTCCTTTGTAAGAGTTGCCATGGTCATGGTGTCTCTTCACAGCAATAGAAAATTTAACTAAGACACCAAGGTAGTTCTTTTGTGAAGACAGAGTGGCCAATATTATAATTTCAAATATTAAAAAAAATCTTTATAAAAAGTGAGGCAAAGTGGCCAAGTTTTGTTTGAAATTCAAAGGACTTAAGACATTGCTCTTCAGATCAAGGGAATTATGACTTAAATGTGAAATGCATCAGGCTTCTGTTTGTCGGCTTTTTTTTTTTTCAACATAACACACACAATGCACTCATACATTTTGTATTCACTTGCTCCACGTGTGGCAATGGTGACTTCTCTGCGACATGATCTTGGAGCCTAGAGACCAGGAACCCTGAGTGGGGCCATTGGTTTAGATGGGCAGCATTTCTAGAGTCCATATTTGAATCAGGTATCGTCACCCATGCTAATGTGGCCAACTGCACTCCACCACGAGGGGACTGAGAACCGTCATATCCACAGGAAGATGGCTATGTGGTTGTCCCTGTTCCTTCGGAGTCTTGGTCACTTTCACTGTCTACTTCTGTCTGTCCTCTCAGCCCGTGGGTAGGTGGGGAGAGTTCACAGTTACCCTCCAGCCTCACTAACTGGGTAAGGCTAGTGTAGCCTGTTCGGGAAACCCTGCCTCTGTCTCTGCTGTGTTACTGGTGGCTAACCAAACTTCCCAGGCTAACTCACGGTGACAGCCGTGGCTCAGTCCCACTCTGAGAACTACTCTTGGAATTTCCTTCTTGCCTTTCTGACTGCCAGCAGGTCTGTTCAGGGGAGCTGCCATGGGTTTATCTCGAGCACAGTGAAGGATTGAAAGGAACATTAGCACCCATTGTCTACTATTTTCAGAGGGTTTTTTTTTCTGTCCTTCAAAGCCCTTTTTTTTTTTCCTTTCATCACCTTGTCTTAATTTCTTCCACTCTTTTTTTTTTGGTATTTCTTCATTTTTAATAACAAGGTGATAAAGGTGGCCAGAGCTTTCATATTCTCTATAATCCCATTATTTTTTAATCTTCTTCTATCTCTTCCTCCTTGTATCTCCTATCTTTATTTTTCATTTCATTCTCATTTCTACCTGTTAATGAACCTACTCATATATAGAAGAACCTACTCATATATGGGAAGAAGGAAATGGTCTCATTAGTTGAGGCTACTGATAATTGTTTAACATGACACATTTCAGTCCCATTCCCTAAGCATCTATTTAAGGCATTCATCTTTAGAACAAGCAAAAAATGCTTCCACTATGTCAGTTTGCAGAGATCAGAGTGGAAGTTAATTGTTTGAAGTAGATAGACCACACCATGGGCTCTTAGTCCTGTGTGCGTACTCTCCATGTTTATGGAGATGTCAGCTCCATATTACTCAAATTTCTTCTTAAATTGCTGTTGGAGTCACTATCCTTCTGTGATTCATTCTACTTTGATGTGAGTGAATGAGGCAGGCGATGACTTCTGCTTGATTTCGTAGCCTGTAATGCATATAAACAGCTAGAGTATATGCATTTTGTTGAGTGCTGTTATGTCTTCATTATCACATTTTCACATAATATTCTTATTTGTTTTTATCTCTTGTTCAGTTCTAGAAATGTGTTTTCCTTGATTTGTCTATATGTCCATGTGTTCATTTATCCAGGGAAAAGTGAGATAGATACTAATTGAACTGGAATGTCACTTTTTCCCACAAGGGAGTGAAGCCTGATAGTGAAAGGTGGCCATAAAACCCCAGCCCCAAATAGAATACAGCAATCTTCACTTTCTTTCACTGTAGCTGGGGGGCGGGGAGGGGGGGGACAATGACCAAATCCATAATGGGCATATACCTAGGAGGAAACAGAGTGATGATGGCATTTGAACACAGTTCCTTTTTAATGGTTAAGTGCAAAGAACCATTTCATAATGGACACGATTCTGGTTCCGGTATATTCTTCCGCACTGAGAGCAGAGCAAGAATGCTCATGTGTCATTGTCTTCTAAATATAGCTGGGGGAATAAGATCACTTCTCTGTTCCTGAGACTGGAGAAAGGAGCCAGTCATCTATGCAATGCAGCAGACCCATCAGCAATCATTTCAGAGTTAATAGGAGGTGAAGTTGTGACTTTATTTGACTTATCTCCTTTAAGGAGGGTGGTGACAGGTTATATACTGTGCTAAATTTGAACCTAGAGGGTTTTGCGGTTTTGCAAAGGATTCTTGAGCTGTGTCTTCAGTGATGCAGATAGCACTAACGATATTTTCATGTCTGCTACCCTACTATGTTCTCAACTGATTATGTGGCTTTTATCTGCCTGTGTTGTACCCAGGCAGCCTCTTTGCATTTGAATGTCTCAGTTGTAAGGGGTCCCTAAGCTCTTTGGTGCCTATGATGGCAAACTGTTAGCATGACTCTTACTCACTCTGCTTCTGGATGCTGTGTTGGGACCTTCTATGTCTTCTCTCTGTCTCTGTTTTCTCTGTCTGTCTCTCTGTCTCTGTCTCTCTGTCTCTCTGTCTCTCTTTCTTGTTTGCTATCTTTATACATGGGTCTCTTGTTTGGTTCTTCAGAAAAAAAAAAGACCAAAATGCAAGAGGGAGAAATTGACTTCTTTGTCACATCCCCCAAGAAGAAATCTTAACATTTGATGAGAAAATTCGGTCCACTTTACAGTTTCATCCATGCGCTCAGACTTCAGTGTCTTAAAACTCAACAATTTCAAAGTTAATAACCTAACTTATAAAATGGTGAAGAGAGATGATCATTGAAACATTCCACTTAAGAAGATATGCCAAGTGGCAGACTGTAGTTCCCAGTGTTACAGCACTCTGTTCTGGCCTTAGTGGGCACTAAAAATGCATGAAATGTATACATACATGCAGGCAAAATACAGATAAAAATGTATAAATAATAAAAGAATTCAATCTGTATTTTAAATAATGATCATTTATCAGACATGTCTTTAGCAAACACCTTTTCCCAGCCTGTGTTTTATCTTTCATTCTCTTGATGTTAGTTTGTTTGTTTATTTATTTGGTGTATGTGTATGTATATATGTATACCTATGTGTGGTGTATACAAGTTGGGCATACACTTTGTGTCAGTGTGTGTGGAGGTTGACGGTAGGCATGTCTCTGTCATTCTTCTTACTCTGTTTTAATTTTTCGTTTATTATTACTGTGCACATTTGCACTTTTTGGAGGACAACTTTGTTTGGTCAGCTCTCTCCTTCCATCTTTACGTGGTTTCTGAGGATTAAACTTGTCTGGCAAGTACCTTTCACCCACTTAAATCATGTCTTTGGCCTGATGTTAATATATTTTCAAGTATTCTCTAAATGTATGCATACATAGTTTTAAGTATAAAAATGAATTTTCTTACCTTATTTTTACTTTAAAAGCTTTGATTACGTGTGTGTGTGTGTGTGTGTGTGTGTGTGTGTGTGTGTGTTATGTTCCCCATGTACCAAAATGTATGTATGGAGATCATTCTAACACGTGGGTCCTGGGGATTGAACTCAAGTTGTTTTGCTTGGTGGCAGGCACCTTTACCCACTGAGCCATTGGTCTAGCCCTGAATATACTATTTTGTATGATGCTGACATAATCCTTGCCATTGACATCAGCCTGTTTACTCCCATGTAAAATGGTGGTAATTATAAGACTTGTGAGAATCAGAGTAAATTCAGGCCTGGAGATCTTAGAACAAAGCTTGATACATATGACACACTATGAAAACATGAGCTCTTCTCATTGGTACTTTGAAAATTGAGCAAGTTGAGATTGTCCAACTGGTGAGAAGAGAAGCTGTGACTTCATCACAATGGTTCTGACTCTCCAGGCTTCTCTCAGCTTCAGCTCTGAAGGAGAAAGAGAAGGAGAAGTTCAAGAAGCTGAGTGTGTGTCAGTGGGGAGGGTTATGGGGGGAATGACTGCCCTTCGGGGGTAACAGTTGCATTGCAGTTGGCAACTTTGGGAACTTATTTTTTTGGTTGTATAAGGATCTGTCTGTCTGTCCGTCCCTCCCTCCCTCCCTCCCTCCCTCCCTCCCTCCCTCATCTCTCCCTCTCACCTCTAATCTAAGTAGCAACATTTGCCCATTTCCAGATACTTGCTGAGATACCTGATTCTTGTTTTAAAAATTTAAAGTGGTAGCAGAGCTGTTAAAAATCAGCAATTCTAGGGTCTTCATTAAACAGTTAAGCCTCAGGTAAGGAACTGAATGGTGCACAAAGAGATGAGTTGACTGTTCCTGTCCCACTGAGCCATGAATACCCTAACCCAGGTCTCCATGTACTTAGTAGGGATCCTTCTTCACGGTCGGTCCTGTTTCTTCATTTTTCTTCATTTTTTTCTCTTCTGTTCCTCTTCCTGTCCTGTATCTTCCTTTCCTTCTTTACCTGGAGTGTGTATATGAAACATCACTGATGCACAGAGAAGTTCTTAGTAAACATATAATACACAAATCTCCCATGAATCATGACCCCAGGCGAGAGGTAGAACAAAGACTATTCATGGCAGAGCTGATTATATCACTGGACTCCTTCAACTGGATTGTCAGGAGATAGAGTGGGGTGTCATATGCTACCCTAGAAAGATGGACCAGGCACCGAGTTCCTCTCAGGCAGTAAACTGGCATAAGTGGGAACAAACGGCAGAGATGTCTTGCAAAGAACTAAGTATGGCTAAATGATCATCAGCTAATGTGCCAGGAGCAACTAGAGTTAGGGCGGAAGAGAATTTGGATCACAGATAGGTGTTTTATTGTTGTATTTGCCCCAAGAAAAACAGCTTTAATCTCTAGGGAAAGTACCCCAGGATGGATGCTGTATTAAAATCTTTCCCTTTGCATACAACATCACATAACTGTCACAGTCAACATGGCCAGAGAAGATTTATGTCACGATTTTGAATACATTGACACTTGCCTGTTCGTTAAATTTAAACATGCTGTAACGTGCAGTTTCTGTCACAAATAACCTGCAATAACTTACAGGCACACTTGGTTTGAGTGCTTCATTTCTCCACATATAAATGACATGTTTGCTGAATTTTATACAATGTCAGTCCTCCGAGGATGTGTCTGTTTAGCTCTGGACTGGCAGTATAGTGAAGAGGAAACACTGGAATTATAGTGAGGTGTGTGCTGCTACTTACAAACAACAAAATAAAAACACAGCTAAGGATTGGATTTAAAAAAAAAAAAAAGCCACAGGTGCTGTCCCTGATCACCCCCTCTGCTCTTCTCACACCACTCAAGAGTCCTTGTACCTGTCCACCATCACCATTCACATGCTCTTCTTTGTAGCTTAACACGTGTTATCTGACATTATTTTCTGTAGGTTTATTCTGTTTATCATTTATAGTTTATGTTTGTAGCTTTTTTTTTTAAAATCAAGCTTTACCTTCAGGGTGGCCATTTCTAGTCAATGCCATTCCATTTAGCCTGTTTTGTTGCTGTTCATAATATACATGCTACACAACAAACTTCATATTAAAGTTTATAGTTTCATGAATTTTGACATGTACACCATAGAAACAGCACCAAAATCAAGACAATGCAAACACATCTCCCCAAGGCCATGCTTGGTTGCATCTCCTCTTTCATGCCACTGCCTTCTCCATCCACCTTCCTCCAACACTCTAGATGGTCATTGATCTGTTTAATGCCATTATTCATGAGTATTATTTCTAGAACTTTATGTAAATGAAATGGATGGTATACTCTTTCTGTCTGGCTTCATTCATCCTAGAAGGTATGATTTGGTATCTTCTTTGAGTTTCATTTTTAAATTTTATTGTTTAAAAATGTGGACATATGTCTTTGTGTAAGTAAGTGCAAGTGGGTACAGGTGCCTGTGGAGTGTGGAGGAGGGTGTTGGATCACCTGGAGCTGGATTTACACATGAGCTGCCTAAAGTGGGTGTTGGGAGCTGAATTCATACTGTCTTCTGCCGGTTCTCATTAGCTGTTAGTTCCACCTGAGAGGTTTCCATCTGAATATTTTTCATTCTAAGTGTTTATGAAGAAGAGCAGTACATAAATGTTGAGCCATTTACCCAGCCCATCTTCTTAGGGTTTTGATTTGGTGTGTGGTTATCTGTGTATTTCCTTTGTGAAAATATTCCTGACTTTTATTTTGGTGTTTAGATATTTTGTATGAGTCTGTCATGCATCTCATTTTTTCGTTACCTGTGGCTTTGTTCTCATTTTTGTGATAGTGCCTTTTGAAAACAAATATTTTAATTTTCATGACATCAGTTTCTTGTTTTCCTTGATTATTAAGGTTGTATGTTATATTAAATCTTCCTCCAAATCATTGTTATTAAAATTTATGAATATAGCATTTTCCTGTGAGAAAATTATACTTTAAACTAACTCAGATTTAGATATATAATTCATACTAAGGTTAGAGTAAAAGTCAAGGCTTATATTGTTACAGCTAATTATTGTTACTAAATTATCTCTGGAAAATACTATTGCTTTTTTTGGATTGCCTTAGCATCTTAGTGAGAGGCTAACAGACGATGATGTTTCCATTTTAGTATTTTTTATTCTGTTTCTTATATGTTCTCTTACCTAAATGCAATCCTTTTCATCAAGTTTGTATCATGTTTGGAAGTCAGGAAATTTCAATCCTCCAACTTTAAACTTTTTTTTTTCTGCAGTTCTCTTTGATTTGTTCTAGATGGCTCACATTTATATACTTGAATGAACAATGTAATCCTAATAAAAGTTTCAGGATGTTTTTAATATTCTAATCCATGAACGTGGTATCTCCCAGGCATTTGGGTCACCATTAACGTCTCACTGATGATTTTTAGGATAGAGTATTATTTGACATTATTTTATGTAAGTTAATTCTGCTTGGGATTTATTTAGTTTTTGGATCGTTTTGTTAAATCAAGTTTAGTATTAATTCAGCCATTGTTCCTTCAAGTATGCAGCCAGTCACCAGTTGCCATTTTTCTGACTTCAGTTTCATGTAAGAGCGTGTTATTCCAAATGTCATTGCTACTCTGTTGACCTTTTACTTAATCTCACTGCTTTGTTTTGAACATTTATACTTTTATGCCACCAAATTTCCTAGTCCTGTCTTCTTCCAGTTCTCACTAGCTGTTTATTCCACTCTGAGAACTTTCCATCTGCCTGTTGCATTTTTGATTCTATATCTTTCTTTGTGTTTGTTTTTATGCCCATGTTTATCTTCTCATGAAACTGATTAGTTCCTTCGGTGAGGACTTTTTAAAGCTGGGTGCACACAGTTGTGTATCTTGCCCTAGGCTGCAGGATGATAGTCTTCTCTCGGACTAAATTCATTGAGATGGACAGACAATCTAACGGACTCTGTAATGGCCTTCTACCACTGGGATGACAAAGTTAGAGCTGTAAGGTGAAGGAGGTTCAAGCAAATGACCACTTTCTTTGCAAGTAGGTGTGTTGTCAATCTAATGGCACCTTGCATTAAACGTGAAAGGTTACATTGAAGGTTAAAGCCAGAGGTATTTCTTGAATGACTCAAGTGAATCAAACTTGGGTTTTTTTGTTTGTTTGCTTGTTTGTTGTGTGTGTCTGTGTGTGTGTTTGTGTGTCTGTGTGTTCCTGTGTGAGTTTATATGCACCATGTGTGTGCAGGTGCCCAAAGAGGGCAGAAAAGGGTGTCAGATTCCCTGGAATTGGAGTTAGAGGCAGTTGTGATCTGCTGTGTTTGTGCTGGAAACAGGATCCAAGTCCTCCGTCAGAGTAGTACACTTCTTAACCTCAGAGCCGTTTTTTTCCAGCCTCCAGGCTTCAGCTTTAATTTTACATAAGAACTCACCTAATTTTAAGGTCACCTCTAAATTGGAATATTTGTTTATATTACTCATAGGTTTTAAAACTTCAATTGTAATCTATGCATATTTGGATTTTTATTTCTTTGTTTGGGTTAGGGATGGTGATGAAGATCATATCTAGCCCTTCATGTCTGGTAAATATGTGCTCCATCACTCACCTATACTTCTAGCCCTGTATTTTAACTTTTCTCCTTTTTTCTAAATCCCTTATATTTATTACATATCTGTAGGTAGGCACCTTAAATACTTAGAGAAATTTTTATTGAATTTACTCCCTCCTCACTCCAACCCTTCCCCCTCCTATAGCTGTCTCACCCTCCACCCCAAAACCCCTTTTCCCTCAGAGTCATGGTCCCTTTTTTTGTTGTTGTTGCTTAATTATTATTGCCACATATATATGTGTAAATATGTAAGTACAAACTGCTGAGTCAGTTTAATGTTTCTTATATGTACATGGATTCAAGGCTGATCCTTGTTTTCATCCTACAAATTAGAAAAACTAAATTTTTCCTAGCATCAAAAGACAACGATGTTACAGAATCATCTTCAAATGGTTTTCATTTCTGTGGCCCTTTGGAAAACACCATCCGTTCTGGTTATTGACTTGCTGCTTCTAAAAGTCCGACACATTTCTTTATCACTATCTCCGTAATAAGAGAGCTGGCACCTGTCCTTTGTCTGGTGGCAGGATTGTCACACTCTGTCTGCAGAGGGTGCTAACTATAGGGGGAGGGGTAGAAAGGTTGTTCTTATTCTGATTCTGCTGCACTTTCTGGGAAGACTTTGCTTGGTTTTCTGAAAATCATTTGATTTTTGACAGCGCCCAGCTCTAAAAGGGTTCACTGGCCAGTAGAGATAGGGCCTCTCCATTGCTGGCATCTCCTGGCATCACTTCATTGCATGCTACCCCCGGCATCCCATAAATGTCTTTTCAGAGTCTCATGAGTAGCTTTGACAAATGATCCCTTGAGCAGCTTTTGGAGTAGAACCAACTAATGGGTGGCTTCCTTAGGCCCAGGGCACCTCTCAGAAGGAGCCTTCCTAAGAGCTATGACACTTTACCATGGGTGGCTTTTTGCAGAGCCCTCAGTGAATTGTTTTAATTCTAGATGTAATGAAAAAATTTATACCTGTCAGGCAAAAATATGGTTGGACCTAGTGGGCTTTTATGCTAAGTGAAGTAAACCAGGCACAGAAGGATAAATACTGTATTTTTACTAGTAGCTAAAATCAGTTCCATAGAATCAGATTAGAAAGATTTTTTTTTCAGTGTCAGGGAGAGGAAGTGAGGAAAGGAAAGATGCAGGTCAAAGGTTTGAGTTAGCCCAGAGGAACAAATATGTTTCATTTAGCTACTACAGAGCATAGTGACCATAGTGAACGTATACAGAACATTTCAAATTGCTAAAAAATACGAGATTTTTTGCCTCTTGGCAAATAAAATAAGTAGAAGGAGCAATGGATATAAATTAGTTTGCTTGACTCTTTGTACAATATATATGAGGATCCAAGCATCACATTGAACCTCAAGAATACACACATTGATTGTCAATTAAGTTTTTATTTAAAAAAGAATGTTGTAGATCCTTGTCAGTTTAGTTGTAGGAGAGGTGTTGATCCGAATGATGTAGCTTGTGGTTACTGAAGACTTGAATGGTAGCTCTTTTCCCCCAACAAGGAAATTTGCTGAACCTCAAGAGATGAGAGAACATCACATGGACTCTTCCTATGGAAATACTGTTCTTCTAATAATCACAGCCCTTTGGGCTTCATATGTGCTTCACGATCTCCCCAGTTCATTAGCTAGTTGGTTATAGCTCATTATGGCTTTGCTGAAGTTAACATTTGAAAACTCATCTCTTAGCATATTTTTGCACCAATTCTGTTTACCAGCCCCTCTGACTTTCTGTGTGTACTTCAGAGCACCGTATCTTTCCACCTGACCTCTGCATATGCTGTTCTAGCTGGTATACTCCTTCTCATACATGTCTTGGGAAGCATTTGGACATGACCTCTGAAAACTTCCACTGGCTGTATCTGTGTTTTTGCCTTGGTGCTTCCACCATCTACTTCTATTTGTATCCAGTCTATTCGTCCTTGGATTGAAAATGTCATTCATTGATTTATTCATTCAGCAAATAAATATTTAGCATATTGCTTCCCCTGCCAAGAAAATGAAGATAGAAAGATGCTGAAGGCAGGCATTATTCCAGCTTGATATTTTGGTTTAGCCTTGATTATTTAATGTTCTATCTTCCTCAGACTTTCATGAGATTGTTACCTTTCAGGACCTCGTCCATGAGCTGCACACACAACTGTGTAAAAAAAAAAAAAGTCATCTTGAATGAATTAAGGATGAGGTCTGAAGCAGAAGAGGAATTACGAAATCTCAACAGAGATTACTGGTTGAGAAATATTAAAATGGTTACATTTTGAACCAACCCCTTTAGTAAGTGTACAGGTTGGTTTTCCATTCCTTATATTTTTCTGTATTTGATTTTTGTATGAGTTGATATATTCTATACTTTATTTCTCTTGTGTGTGTGTAGGTGCATGCTCATGTTTATGTAGGTGAATGAGTATGTGTTTGGTTGACCTGGGATGTCACCCTTTGAATGCCATCCACCTTATTTTTGAGATGGGTGTTGTCACTACTCTGGAGTTCAGATGTAGGCTAAATAGGCTCAGTGGCCACTGAGCCCCAGAGCTGGGATTATAAGTACTCATCATCACATTCAGCCTTTATGTGTTTCGCTTTTGACATATTAATTAACACAAAGGAAATAACTCAAGGTATTTGAAGAACTTAATACAGTTCTGCAGCTTCATACTGCAAGCCTAGACCATCCACGTATTCAAGAGCCTGATATCAACACACTCTGCTGTTTCTCACAGTTCCAACGAGGCAGAGTTTGAAGGACTCATTGTATTTAAAATGTCTAGGATAACGTTAGTTAATTACTTTAGAAGCTGATGTATAATTCATTCTCAAGAAGGACATATAAAGAGCTGATCATTCACAATGTGTCTTTATTTACAACTCCCATGGCCTTGTACATCGATTTCTCTCTGGCACACATCAAATGTGCATTTTTATGGTTATACTTTGAAAACCTGACATTCCTCATGCATACTTTCAACAGCTTTCTTCAGCATACAGGACAGTAGTGCATGCTCTTTCAGCAGTGGGGTATTTTTTAGAACACAGGGCTTGCTTTTGCCATGGGCTTGTGGGTTTGTCTTAGTGCTTAATGGGAGGGACTGTAGCAGAAAAAGCTTGGGGTAGAGTACATTGCCTTCTTCATGAGTGTCCAGTTTTGGGAAGCATCCTGGCTGTTGCTCACAGGTTGAGAGTCTGAGCTAGAAGCCATGGTGAGTGTTATACTTTTATCTTATGCCTTAATTATTGTTGGTTGGTCTTTGGTCTTTTTTTGAGGGGTCTACCACCCAGCTCCCAAATAAATCACACATGGAGGCTTATTATTACTTATGAATGCCTGGCCTTAGCTTGGCTTAGTTTCTAGTCAACTTTCTTTATCTTAAATTATCCCATCTACCTTTTGCCTCTGGGCTTTCCCCATTCTCTAACTTCTGTAAATCTTACTCTTACTCTGTGGCTTGCTGTATAGCTGGGTGGCTGGGCCCTGGAGTCCTCTTCCTTCTCTGGCTCCTAGATCTTAGCTCTTTCCTCCCAGTTTTCTCCTTCTATATATACTCTCTGCCTGTCAGCCCCACCTATCCTGTCTTCTGCCTTGCTATTGGCCAGTTCTTTATTAGACCATCAGGTGTTTTACACAGGCACAGTAACACAGAGTTAAACAAATGCAACATAAACAAAAGTAACACACCTTAAAATATTCTACTACACTTAATCATGATGGCAGAGAAGACAATTTAGTTACCCATGGAGAGGTTAGTTAGGACTGGAGGAAGATGTTTGAGAGCAGACATCTGGGAATGACATCTGTTTGTAATGTGGTTCACAGCTAGACATTTATGCTCAAAATTCAAATGAGAATTCTGTCCCTTATGGCTCATATGCTTGTCCAGAGTAACCTCTCAGAATTCACCTTTCATACCTACAAATAAAGGGGGGGGCCATTATTACTATCTGTCTCAGTGGAATGTCTAGAGGTTTACTTTTCTCCAGGATATCTATGAAGCACAATGAATGTTCTCTTTTCCTTGTCAAGTAAATGAAAGCAAATGTAGCAATAACCCTTTCATATTAAGTACATGGTTTGGTGATTGCTTAATCTTACTCTACTGACTTCTTGTACTATCAATTTTTTCTATGTATATACATTTCTTCCATAAAACACTTGGTTTAATAAAAATAAATTTTCTATTGGAAATATGGAATGAAAATTAGGCTAAAATGATCACCTATGCCCCAAAGTAACAACTGAGACCATCTGAAGAGAACCTCAAGATGATCAGGAAAGGGAGATTTAGGAAAGGGAGGAGTTGGCTGTGTCTCTACCAAGGAGGAAGTTCGACTTTCTGACCTGCCTAATATCTGGGTTGGAGAGACACACTGTGTGTCTACATGACACACTCCATAAATCCATGACTGGATCAAATAGAATCCTACATGAGCTTTCCAGGCACAAGTAAAATGGACACAATGGCCATTAAACAGCCTTTACTGTACAGTTGGGAGATGCTAACATCATCACCAACCAAATTAAGTCTCTGGTGGGATTTTTGGAGACTTCATAATAGTCCTTTACACAGTAAAGGCAAAATCTGTAAGTTCTCATGGGTTTAATTTCATCGATGTCTTAATTATTGTGAAGAGACACCACGATCAAATGCAACTGATAAAAGAAAGCATTTGATTCAAGACTTGCATACTATTTTAGAGAGTTAGTCAGTGATCATCATGGTGGGAAACATGGCAGCAGGCAGGCAAGCAGGGCTCAGAAGGAGTAGCTGAGAGCTTACATCCTGATTCATAGACAGAGAGGCTGGGGGGGGGGAATGAATATGAATATAAATGGGCCCTGCATGGGCTTTTGAAGCCTCAAAGCTGACCCTTCAGTGATACACCTCCTCCAACACGGCCACACCTCCTAATCCTTCATAAACAGTTCACCAACTGGGAACCAAACATCAAATATATGAGCCTAAGGGATGAGGGGGAACATTCTCATTCACTCCACCATAACTGGTGCATCCATCTATGAAGCTGATACTCTTTAAATGCCATTTCTCTGATGTAGGACCTCAGACATTTAGGAAGGTACATTAAGTTGATAGTTATTATAGGCTAGTAAGTGGGGGCCTTGAACTCTAACTCACTAAGCCATGTAGCTATCAGGCTTCATTCTGCATCTGTACCTGAGGCTGGCTGGTTCTTGTGGCCACTCTTGACTATTGAATGGGAGGATTCAGATGAAAACAGTGGGTGGCAAAGGCTGCTTGTGAACTGGATTTGGAGAATGCAGTCCCACGGCTGTAGGTAGTTTTTGGTATCTTTCTACTTCTCACAGCCTTGCTCTAGGGTTTTGAAAACAAACACCCAGTGGAAGTCTCTACATATGGAAATAATTATTACATAATTATTCATTGATAAGGAATGCACACAATAATTCCTACATCATGTATTCTAACTTCAGTGAAATTCTGTCTGCTCTTATTTGGAAATTTTAGTAAGCAGATCAACAAAATTTCTAAGGTAAGGATCTATATTCCTATATCTTAGACACATTATAGTGAGAATCTTATAAACCAATGGCTATGTGCAAGACCCATTAGAAATCTTTCCAGACATACTATTCCTGTGGGATGCAAGCCTGGTTGGATTCTTAGCCTAATTCTTGCATGGTTAGAGACTAGTTTAGCAATCTTAGAGCCAATGTACACAGCAAAAATATTTTCATTTCCTTTTAATGAGTTCTCATTTCTAATACTCATCATACAGAATTGAATACAAAAAAGACTCTGGTTCTATGAAGGAAAATCACTACCTTCTGTGCTAGCAAAGAGTCAAGTGTTTATTGAGACACCAAGACCAGGAACCCTTGCAGCAGACACCTTTAGTGGCTCTTCAGGTCCAGTCCCTGCTGATTCCTAAAGCTAAAGTATAATGTTACACTCATGTTGTGCTATTTCAAGGTGGATTGGGGACCTTGTAGCAGAATTCCATGTTTCTACACAAACATCTTTGGGGGTGCTTCTCTACTTTTCATTTAAATCCAACTTCCATATGGGAGAAGGTAAATATCTTTCTGTGGTAGAAGTTTTGGTTCTGCTCAAATATTCTGGTTATGTTTTTGTGAACTTGACACAAGCTAGAATCATCCTGGAAGAAGGGACTTGAGAAAATGCCACTGTCAGACTGGCCTGTAGGCAAGTGTATAGAGCATTGTCTTCATTAATGATTGATGTGGGAGGGTCCAGCCCACTGTGATAGTGTGCCCTCTAAGTGGTTAGGTGGTTCTGGGAGGTATTAAAAGGTGAGATGAGTGAGCTACAGCAGTGAGCAGTTTTCCTCTCTGGTCTCTGCTTCAGTTCTTCTCTGCTGATTCCTGCCCTAACTTCACAAAGGACTGTAAGCTGTGAAATGAAATGAACGCTCTCCTTCTCCAATTGCTTTTAGTCATGGTCTTTGTCACAGCAGTAGAAAGCAAAGCAGGACACCATACTAAGCAAATTTTGAGTCTTTTATGATGTGTGTGTTACTGAACTTATAGTGACAAAGTCAACGTTTAGGGTAATAAGCCCACCTGCTAAGCATGCCCTATGGTACAGAATTCTATTGGCTATTTTAGCAGTTTTGTATAATCCTTAGAGCTATCTGGTGGTAGTGCTTTGTACCAAAATAGAGGTTAAACAACTTAGCCAGGGTCACACAATAGCTGGGGCATTACTAAAACTCTGAACTGGAATTCCAAGCATTACATATTTAATTAATACCCTCTATCACTCCAGTGAAATTTTATTTAAAATTCGTGTTTCTTGAAGACAGTACATCATTTATCCCAATAGTCAACATTTTCAGAAATGATTATATAAGGATGAGGTATTGTGTCTTACTGGTTTGAGAATTGCTAAAATCACACAATGGAGGGCGGGGTGGGGGTGGGGGGAAGATGGAAAAGTGTGTGAACACATACTTACCTCCAATTCTGAGCATCCTGATTTCCTATTGCAGCATTTTTCTAACATTCCATGAAACTCACAGCATATTTGGAATATATTCAGTGAGCCACAGTAGAGCTGTCCATCCCAGTACCACTTGGGAAACCTGCATTTACAATCTAGAAATTCTGTGTGACTGAACTGATTTTTTTCTGCCTTGGGTTAAAAATCCTGTGGGTTCCAGGGATAGATACTGTATTCTGATGCTTGAAACAGGCAGTGAGAATCCTGGAAAATCTGTCACATTGTTTTCAGCCAGTCTTGAGTAGCTGACATATCTCAACAACAATAAAGGCGACTCTTTCTATGAAAACCACTTCAGACAGAATTGAAGCTGAGAGACTAGAATAATCCCAAAATGCAAATCAGTCTCAGACCTTTACCCTTAAGTTTGCAAAGACAAGTCTACAAATGGGTGTTTTTGTGTGTTTGATTTTTTTCTTCTTGTTTTTATAAAGTCCAATCAGTCCCTGGCAAAAATGACTTCTTGAGGCCACTGAGAGACTGATGGAAGGCTGTACCTGTATCATGGGGCTTTCAAAGCCTTCTGGGTGTGCCATCAATATCCCTTTGAAAGCTGAAAGCTGAGGCTAGCATACAAACTTTACCTGGTTCATGTTTGAAAGTGGAGCATGTCTTTTTTCAAACTGGGGTTCTGTCACCAAACGGAGGTGCTTGGCTTCTTAGATGCAGTGGAGTATCAGAAATACGGTCTCTTTATGACAGAAACTTCAAAACAAATATGTGTAAACCAAGGGGATCCCTATAAAGAACACTAGCCTTGGGGAAGTCAAACATCTTAATAAGTAAACCAGAGGGAAGCCTGCATAAAAATACCCCTGTACGTGTGTAGGTGGCAGCTATAAAAGCTTTTCTAATAATTTAAATTCCATCATTTCCTTATACCCCAAAGATTGCTAAAGTGCTAACTGTGACAGGAAAATGGGCCCCTTATCCTTGAGCAATAATTTTTGTTTTAAAATAAACCTCCTATTAAAAGAAATGTTATATATTAAGAGCTTTTGCCCAAGAGTCAGCTAGACTGTGGTTAGCTAATGTTCCAGTATAGGAATGTATGTGAAACGGTGTGTTCATGGGAAGTACTTCAAAGCCTACTCAAGGGAAAATGGCCATTAAAATCTGTTCCTCAGGAGACACTATGAGGGTTAATGTAGACGTCCCTGAAGTTATCAATCAGAGCCACAGTCAGGACAATAGAGAATTACAACATGCTGGGGAATCAAATGAGGGGTGCTGAGCACAAAGTGTGGAGCCTGACTCTCAACATAAACATACATTTTATAGCTGACCTTGGATTAGCTAATTGGATGCAGTTTGAATGAGCTAAAAATAATTATTTAAATAAACAGCATTGAAAATGGAATTTTGGGTAATTTTAAATTTAATTAAAATATAATTTGTATCATCCCTCCATCTTGCTTGCTTTCAAATTCATGGCCTTTTATTATTTATTATTGTTACCTACATGTATATAAGTGAAGAAATACTTCATTGAAACTTGCTGAGCCCACTTAATGTTGCATGTGTGTATATCGTTTTAGGGGTGACCATTTGTGACTGGGTAACTATTTAGGGTGCTCATCTCTGGGGAAGACTAATCCTCCCTCTCTCTCTACTCTTTAGTTGCCTGTAGCTCTTCATCCAGGGCTAGGGCCCTATGCAGTTTCCCCCATCTACACTGGCACACCGACCTGCATTGTCTTTGTGTAGGTCTTATTTAAGCAGCCATTTTGTTGAGACTTCTTGGGTATAGATTTCCTGTCATGGGCAAAGTACACAACATCGCAGCAGACTTCCTGGTCCTCTCTCTGGCTCTTAGAATTTCTGCCCTCCCTTCCATGATCTCCGACCCTTAGATTAGGAGTTGGATTATAGATGTATCAATTGGGGCTTCACTCTACAGTCATTTTCTGCATTTTGACCAGTTTGGGGCTTTCTGTAATGGTCTCTGTTAGGGTAAGAAGCCTCTTTGATGAGGATGAGAGCTACACTTATCTGTGGATATTGAGATAAGTAGTGAGAATGCAGTTAGGAGTTATGCTGGCTTAGGAAAGTGGCAGTAGTAGATTCTCCTCTAAAATCTATGGTCTCACTCAACATGGATTTTCTAGTACTAGGCATGGAATATTTTTTTTTTAATTTGATTGAGTGGGACTTGAGTCTAAATAGACAACTGTTGGTTTCCTCCAAGATGTAAGTGCCACTATTGTACTTTTAGGGCTGTCTTAATATGCTGATCAATGTTATTGTTCACAGGTGTTACAGCCAGGTAGGACTACTAAATGCTTTATCCCTTGACTGCTCACATAGCACCTTTTGACATTATGGCTAGTCTTCATGGAGTAGACTTTTGGGTCAAATCCAGATCTATTCTCCAAGCCCTGCGTTTAGAATGCAGATGTCTTCAGCAATGAGACTTACCTCCAACACTTGAGAGGCATCCAAGGGCAACAGCATTAGCCTATGTTGTCTGAGGAGTCTCTTGGACTTCCTGGACCAACAACTTGAAAGGAGGTTTCTCATGTCTGGCACTGGAGTTTTTGTTAGATAGTCTATGGATCTTGGGGAGAGCATTATCATTCTAAGTGGCATAATTTCATATACACTATATGCATATGTATATAACATACTTTTATATATCATATTTAACTAATATGATTTCTTTAAGCATTTTTAGAAATACTGAGAAAAACTTCTACACATCCTGTTATTTACCTCATTCCATTGGGTGACACATGTCTTTGTAGTAGTATTATGTGGTGTGTAAGTGTGTGTGTGTATGTATGCATGCTTGCTTATTGTATGTGTATGTACTCCTGTGCTATATCTGCAAGGCAATCTAAGATGCTAGATAAAATCCATGTTCTTCTAAGTTGAGACTTTGGGATTAGAGCTGCCAGAGGCTCAAAAGAAGCATGTTTCTGGTGACCATGGGAGGGAGGCAGTTGTAGCTTGAGTTTTCCTGCCTGGCCCACAGTCAGGACAGATCTCTGTCACCCGCCAGTCCCACAGCCGCTCAGACCCAACCAAGTAAACACAGAGACTTATATTGCTTACAAACTGTATGGCCGTGGCAGGCTTCTTGCTAACTGTTCTTATATCTTAAATTAATCCATTTCTATAAATCTATACCTTGCCACGTGGCTCATGGCTTACCAGCATCTTCACATGCTGTTTGTCATGGCGGCGGCTGGCAGTGACTCCCTCCGCCTTCCTGTTCTTTTAATTCTCTCTGTTAGTCCCGCCTATACTTCCTGCCTAGCCACTGGCCAATCAGTGTTTTATTTATTGACCAATCAGAGCAATTTGACATACAGACCATCCCACAGCAGGCAGTAAAAGAACACTAGAATTAATTTTACTTGACAGAGTAAATCTAACAACTGGGCAATATAGCTCATCCATTTTATTGAACACATCATGCTGAAACATGAAGGAAAAGATGAAAGAGTATCATTGCCGATTTTTGCCCTATGGCTCTGTTTTTCATTTTGGAGGTATGATAATGGATGACTTGTTACTATTATTGGTTTTGCAGTAGGAGTAGATGATGGCTATGGGTAGTGGCAACTGAGGCAAATCTCACTTATATGTTAATCTTGTTTATGTTTCTCATGTAGGCCTATAGTGGTAAAATCAGGTACCTCTACTCATTGACTACGGTGATTGGAGAGTTGCATGTACTCAAGGCCAACTGTGGCTGATGCAGAAAAAGGCAATGTGCCTTGAGTCCTTGGACTGTATGACAGGTACTAGAGAAAGATGGCTGGGGGAAAGGGGTGAAGGAGTCAGAGAAAGTACTGTTGATTAGTTGATTATCATGGAGGAATAGCCTATTTGGGGCTGTACATAGAGGAAGGAGTGGAGAATTGGAGACAAAATGTGCAAAACCGCTAAGTTCTAAATATTGAGGAGTGGATATTCTTTGAGTCTATATAGGTCTATCTGGAAATTGTGGTCAGAGGAGCCTTCCAGGTATGCTGTTATGCCGCTTGCTTCTAGATGCTGGCCCCAATGCCCTGGCTCTTTCTGCCTGCCCTGCTGACCCCTTGCAGCTCAGATTCCTGGTTGGATAAATAATATTATGTTATCTTGAACCCTTATAAGGGTCCCACTTGTATTTTCCCTTCCCCCCTTCTTCCCACGTTCCAGCCTGTCAACTTGTTTTGGAACAATGGAACTCAAAGAAATGGAGAAATGCAATCCTGTACTTCTGATGCAGGGAATGAGTATGCCAGGTATTTAAGGGCTGCTTAATACCAAGCAAGGGCAGGTAGTCCACTTCATATTTTATCTTTCCGGGAATCTGGTCCTGTTCTAACATCTTATGTGCCTGCTATTTTTCTTCTTATGCTTCCTTTAAGTTTTCCAGAAATCAGGGCAGACCTGCCTTTATGTATGTATGTATGTATGCATGTATGTATGTGTCTTAACTCTAGAATCCAAGCACCTACTTCTAGGCTTTAAATTTTCTTCACGACTTTTCCCTGAGAGATCTATTATACAAAAAGGAACTCTGATGGTTTGCTTTTAGCTTCATATCCCAGAATTCCAAGGATGGTAAAGTAGGGACACTACCCCACTACCTCTTCTTCTTTCTCTCTTCTTCTTCCCTCTCTTATATTTTAATATACAAGGAATTATTTTTTCCTATTTTAAATCAATGAATACTCTAAAAGTAATGTACTACATTGAAATTTTAAAAGCTTTACCCATTGGGAATTGGATATTTGTACATATTTTTCCAAACACAATGAAATCATAGAGGAAAAATGGCCTTGTTTCATATCTTTTGTAAGATCATATAAAATAAAAAGGTCTGTAGTAGTGATTACACTGAGACTTCACCAGTACTGTTCCCCATTTTTGGGACCTCTTAATTTTCTTCCTCAGGAGGCAAAATTCTGTTTTCCTCATTTTTTTTCAGCATCTTGTCTCTTGTACAGAGTTCTAGGGTAGTATCTACTAAGGTAGGTGTGTGTGTGTGTGTGTGTGTGTGTGTGTGTGTGCGCGCGTGCACGTGCGTGTGTGTGTGTGTGTGTGCGTGTGTGTGTGTGTACGTGCGTGTGTGTACGTGTGTATGTGAGTGTGTATGGGCGAGGGAGGGAGAGAGAGGGGGAGAGAGTGGGAGAGAGGGAGGGAGAGGGAGGGGGAGGGAGGGAGAGAGAGAGAGAGAGAGAGAGAGAGAGAGAGAGAGAGAGAGAGAGAGAGAGAGAGAGAGAAAGAAAGAAAGAGAAATACAGGGTCTTTTCTATCAGGGTATTTCTGTAGTGGCTTTCAAATTTAACATTCAGATGGAAAGTCATTCATGTGTAATATTATCATTCACCCCAAGTTCTAATTTGCAAAGTCCTGGTAGAATTTAAGGCTGTAGAATTTCTACATAAGTCATTAGGTATTTCTGTCTAAGAGTAACATTCTCTTATGTACTGATCGGGAGAGGGGAACTTGAAACAACCGAGAGATGATGGTGAGCCACGGCAAAAGTAGATGTCTTATTTTTTTTTATAGCATTTCCAGAAATTATGCCTGGTCATAGAATTCTCTTCTTGTGTTGTACACGTACGACAAGCATTCTTCAGTTCCTACACAGAAGGAACCTTCTGGAAGGGTCAAGTAATTTGCATGTCTGTCTTTCATTTACACCTGCTGAAGAAACATGTTGGTGCACGCAGCTTCCCGGTTCAGTATGGAGATCCCTAATTGGAAATGCCCAGCATCGAGCGAGATCAAGGTATAATAAAGCAGAAAAGGTCACTAGGCAGATTGATTATTTCCTCTCATCACTGTGTTTCTCTGCTGGCAGAAAAAGAGGCAGTATCATCTCAGGTATATGTGGTTGCCATAGGGACAGAAGTTGTGATTTACTGGGGAACAGTTGCTGCAAATAGCAATAAAGCAGCAATTCAGCAGAGGTCAGAGGCACAGAGTCTCTGAAGCTGCAATCAAACCAGACAGCTGCTCAATTCATTCAGTACAAATTTCACAGTTGCCATCGGAAGGCAAGTGGAAGAATGGGGAAATCAAGCCAAGTGCTCCTCTCGTGCTCACTCCTTTGGAAACGACGCAAGGGCTTTTGTCCAGAGCTTTCAAGCCACCGTACCAAGAACTCTGGGTAATTGAAGGGATAAAAAGTATGTTACAAAAAAAGTGTTATTGTTAATGGAGTAACTCAAAAGCAAAAATCTAGAACCATAGTCATATTCTAAAATGTGATGCTTGTGAAGCAATGTAGAGACAAACAGCATTAAATATTACAAATAAACCTGGTGCTCAAGTTGGCTTATGAAATGAGAGGAGTACTGCATGTCAGCTGAATATGCTATGCATGTGTGTGGGTATGATATGCACATATGGAGATAAGCATGAATATACATGTGGTTTTGGTTTTAAGCGGAGCAGACTGACCTGGCAATGGCCTCTCTTCCTTCTCTCCTCCCCATCCCTCCGGTCCCTTTCTATCTTGGAACAGTGTGCTCTGAAATGAGGGATGCTCTCTGCTGTCTTAGAGTGAGGAGCGTGTCTGTCTTTTTCTTCATTATCAACATAGCTGCTTACAGCCTTGTCTCCTTTGGCCCTTCACCTGAATCTTCAGTTTCAGTATGTCTATAGGACTTTCTGTTACAATTTTTATTTGGGGCAGGGATTTGACAGAGGAGGCAGTGGCATTTTGAAAGGTAATAGGACAAACTTTACCTATGCATTTGAGATTCCCCTTTAGTTAACAAGCACTTAATAGAAGCCTGTCTGGTATCTGTTCTCAAGGGATGGAATTTGGAACATGCAAAATAACACCAGCTGTGGTTTATGCACAAAGGAATGTAAATTTCAGTGAGACTCTTAAAAAGAAACTATTAACAGATGAAAGAGCGGACTGCGCAGAAGACAGAGTGCTCTGTTGCCTTTTATAGGAATTCGCTGTTGGAGTGACTCAGTGTCAGCTGAGAGCCATTGAAATGATGTAGCAGGATCCAGGCTTTGGAATGTCCAGTTCTTAGAAGCCTTCACATCTGACAAGCTGGGGAGGGCTCTGGGATGTGCATGTTTCATCTTTTGATGGACCGAGTGAGCCATTAGTTGGTTCATATTTGTCTTTTTCTTTTATCAAAAGAGATTACTGTTTCTTCTGAAACTCAGGCAAAAAAAGATTACAAAAAAAGGCAAAAGACCACAACAACAAAACAAACACAGAAGGCAATTTTCCTCAGTGCTGCAAGTAAAACTGTTTTGTACCTGTCTTGCTATTCTGAGTCATTTGGAAGGGGGGGGGGATGTCAATTGAGAAAATGCCACCATCACATTGCCTGTAGGCAAATGTATAGAACATTTTCTGATTAATGATTGATGTGGGAAGACCACGGCCACTGAGTGGTGCCCCTGACTGGTGGTCCTGGATAGTATAAGAAAGCAGATTGAGCAAGCCTTGGGAAGCAAGCCAGTATGCAGCAGTCCTCCATGGCCTCTGCAGCAGTTTCTGCCTTGAGCTCCTTTCCTTTCTTCCCTCAGGGATAGAGGGTGACTTGAGAGTTGGAAGATGAAATAAACCCTTTCCTCTCCAAGCTGCTTTTGGTAGTGGTATTTTATCCAAGGAACAGAGCTAACTAAGATAACTGCTCTTAATTGGCATTTTTCTTACTCTAGAGCATCTTTATATTTATTTGTTTGCTTTAAATGTAGAAGTGGAAAGTGGAATTGATCAGCCATGACATGCACTGATTAATGTACAGTTAATCAGTACTGGTACCTCTGTTATGTTTTGTTTTGTTTTTCTCTCAGTTCCTGGTCTGTGTTATAGTTACTGTCCTTGCCTCCCCCTGCCTCCCCTTACTTTTGTAGTTCAGTTTGTTTAATGCCTTTAGCAAACATTCTAAGATGAATTTTATCCATGAAGAATATATAGAATTCTTTTCACAAGGTATTCAGTGCAGTAGTCAAGGATGAAAACCTGGACCCACCTGCTTGGGTGAGGCCTTCACTCTGCCACACACTAGGCCAGTGTACCTCGGGCTAATTGTTGATCATGTCTGTGCCTGAGACTCTATTTGGATAGTGAGGGTAGTGATTAGTGCCCATCTTAATGTCTGGTTGAGAAGACTATAGAATACACACACACACACACACACACACACACACACACACACACACACACGCATATATATGGAATACTGAGGACATAGTATTTATATTTGTTACTATAAGGATTATTAGATATATTTAATTTATACAGATAGGATTGGGTCATAGCGCTTTTTCACAATAGTTATTTTTCAAACAGCTATTTGTGTGGCCTAGTCATTTTCTTGATTGTACCTGCTTTCTGAATTGTCAGATTTTTGTGGCACACATCCCTATGCATTCTCACTTACAGAACACCCAAGCTATTCCTGTCCTCCTGTAAATGTACATGAGGCTATTGTTTCTGTCCATGTCCCTCCTTAAGGGACATGAGAGAGTCTCTAAGGCTGTACCTGCCACCATGAGGCTACTGAGCCATGGGACATAGGAGCATGTTTTGTCAAGAACTACTCTCGTGTTCTTCTCCATATCTTCCTCTTCATACTACTTGGAATGTTCCCATTCTCACCAGAATCCTATGATCTTTAAAAAAGCTGAAATTGATATATCATTTTTATTGTTATCTGCTTATTGTACATAGTAGTGGGTTTTGTCGAGACATTCCGACCATAGCCACCTTCTCTCCATTTTCCTTCCATCCACCTTTGCCCTCTCAGACATTCTTGTTTCTACTTTCAAGTCTTTTATGTCTTTGTGTATATGGGTTTGTGTGTGGGTACCTATATCTGTATCTGTGTACAGCATAAGACTCTCAAATTACAGAAAACACAGTTGTCTTTCTGACTTGACTTTCTTACTTTTGCCCATTTATGTTACGTTAAAACCATGGTGAAAGAACCATTCTTTCCCTTGCCCTGATGGTAGACAAGGGGATGTTTCTTTATTATCAGCCATTTACGTTTTCTCCATTGTCACCCTGTGCCTGCTTTCTTTTCTGCTTCAGCTAATGTCTTTTCTTTCCATTTTTTTGGCCCAGGCTGGTCTTGAACTTGCTATGGACTTCTGATAGTCCTTCTTCCACCTCCTGAGTACTGTGATACAGACATGCACTGTCACACCCAGTTTATCTGGTACTGAGCATTGAACCCCCCCCACTTCATGCGTGTGAGGCAAGTACTCTAGCAACCGAGCTGTGTCTCCATTGTTCAGTTTTAGATGCTGTAGATATCCTTTAGGACTTCCCAGCTCATTCTGCTAAGTAAGGAATATCATTTACATTTTTGTCAGTTAATTTTCTGACATAAAGATATATTCACAAGTACAACATTCTTTTTTTTTCTGTGTTATTTGTAAGTTTTCCTTTTCACTAACCTGATAAATTATAATTTCAAAAACTCTGGTCATAACTTTTTCAGTTGAAAGTTTAACCCATTGTTTTTAAATTTTCTTGGCTTTTTGGTAATGTATTTGAAAATGCAAGCATCTGAGTATTACTGTAGCTGTTTCCTCCAGAGTTTTACATCTGGACTTAAATGGTCTCTGAAGCCCCTGATGTCTCCTCTGCTCTCTGATGTCCCTGCCAATTGGCTTCCTCGCTGACAGCATCTTTGTTGCTAAGATGTCCCCAGTCCTCACATACAAGCTTCTTATTGTTATCATTACAATTTTCCTGCTTAATGGAGTCTGAAAAAACTTAGTGTATGAACTGTTTCCTTGGACAGTACTGATGTCTCATGGTTATTATACTGTCAGTTTGTTATAGTCCCACTGCGTGTGAAGGAATGTATTTACAGATATATTCATTTATATATGTTCAATCAGTATACTATTTGCCTTAGAAATCATATTATAGAGATTTTAAAACAACTACTTATTTTTGGCATCTTGAGCTATCATTCCTGAAGGGAATAGACATAGCCTATGAGGATAGCTTTGTTTTCCCAGGTTCACATAGGTAGTTAAATTGGAGCATACAACACAATACCTAGAAATGTTCCCATTCTACTCTGACAGCCCCATTATTTGCTTCACAGAAGCAAACCACTGACTTTTTGTGTGTAGTTTCTTCTGTTAATTACTTTCATATTGCTAAATTTTCAATTTAAATGTCAATGTGCATGTGTTTTATTTATACAAATGAAACTCACACGTGTATACATTTTTTATACAATTGAGATTTTGTGTTCATATAAATGCTGAGCAGGAACTACTTCCTGTGACAGGGAGATGCAGATATAATTGTTACATGATTTGATCTCTCCTTTCTGTCCTCCCATGCTAAACAGATATGGTTTTCATGGCTTAGCTGCATGGATTACTGTGATAGATGCCACAGTATATTTCTGGTTATGTTTAGCAGTTGCCTTATTTCTCACTGATGATTTGTCAGAGATGGAAAACCCCTTTTGAAAAGATCAAACATGCCAGAAAATCTGCCAGTTTAAATTTTTTATAATAATTGATATTAACTGTGCTCTAGGATTTATATATATATATATATATATATACATATAGAGAGAAGCATATATGCATAGATCTATAAGTATATATGTATAGATGTATAATTATATATACATATAGTATATACTTATATAGATACACATATATATACTTATAAACATACTTTCTAAGATTCCTTTATCTCTTCTTTCAACTATAAAGCACCCATTTTCTGTTTTTCTTCTTTTCTTCTGGCTTCCTTTATAGAACTTCTTAGAATCTTTTGACTATGAATCTATAGATGTAGAAGAAAGATTTGTAAGTGATTGCTGAATGAAAATAGCGTATTTCCTTTCACACATGATTTCATGGGACATAATTCTCCATTTTGAACAATTCTCCCATAGAGCACTGAGACTACAGCTTTGTTGAATTCTAGCTCCCAGGACTGTTGTTCTACCATCCATCTTATATTTCACTTACCTTGTAATAAACAGGACAGAAGGATGAAAGCACCAAGGACACATGTGGTTCCTTGTTTGGGCCCCAGACATCCTTGGATAGACTCGCCTGTATACCTGGCAGCTGGGATATGATGTTAACTAAACTCATTTTCTGTTTCATAGCACTGCAGGATGGTCCAGCAAAGACAATGTCAGCAGAGACATGAAAACCCTTAGGAAGCATTCCCTTTGGCTTTTCCTGGTCCATGGCACCCTCCTTTCTAGATCCTATCATTGATTCCCTAGGTCCCCACTAAATCGAGATGGCATGGCAATCCACTACAGCTGCCATGTTAATCAGGATCCTCAAGAGATTCTTGCTATGACATATGTGAATCTTATTCAAATATCTTCAAGACCATATTTGCTAGTTAATTTCATTAAAGTAAACAAATATTGGAATACATTGTCTGTGTGAAGCTTCATATTTTTTCCTTTTGGTGAGTGGCAGATCCTCTCAGCCCCTTGTGAAACTGGACTCTTAAGAAGCAGTTTCGTTTCTTCCTTTTCCTTTATCTTACAAACTTATTCATCACCATATTCTTAAGACATTTCTTTCTTCAAAATATACCCTAATGCTGTCCACCTTTCTTTTAAAACTTACTTTTATTGTTTTGAATTATGTGTTTGTGCCTACAGAGGCCAGCAGTGCCAGATCTGGATCTGGAGTTACACAGGTGGTTGTGAGCCACTCAGTGTGGTTGCTAGGAATCCAACTTGGGTCCTCTGCATGACCAGTACATGCTCTGAAGCTCAGAATCATTTCCCCAGCCCCCACTTTTCTTCATGTACCCTACTGTCAGTGTGGATTACTGTAGTAGCTCAGCATGGTCTCCATTCCTCTAATGCCCTCATTCTCTAAAGGGAAGGGGATGCAACATTTGTCAGATGTCCTGTCTCCATGGCAGACAGGAAGCATGGCTCAAATCTCAGGTGCCATTCTCTCAGCGTCTGACTGACTTTCAGTGCCTGCATATTCTCTGTTCTTCCCAAGCCTCTATTTTTTTGTGGGAAGTACTCTTGCATTTACTTTAACAGCTATTGCTCATCTCTTGAGCATCAGTGTGAATAATAAGAGATTTTCCCTGAGGAGTCATTCTAAGGTGAGCCCTCCTCAATTTCCACTTAGAGTCATTTCCTGTTCCCTCATCTCATTTAAGACTGCAATCATATTGACATTTACTTGTTTACTTAGTGTCTGTCTTCCAAGTAGACTGTAAACATCATAAGGCAGGTGACCTGTTTGTTTTGTTAAAGTCCCTACCTGAAGAAACTTCCCAGGACCTTGTTGAGCCATAGTGGCTGCATTTGGACTTAGTGGCATGTCTTAGTCAGTGTTCCGTTGCTGTAAAGAGACATCACGACTACAGCAACTACTAGAAAAGAAAGCATTTAATTGGGGCTGGCTTACAGTTTCAGAGGTTTAGTCCACTATCATCATGATGGGGAGCATGGCAGCACCAGGCAGACATGGTGCTGGAGAAGTCATTTAGAGCTTCCACAGCTGGATCTGTAGGCAGCAGGGAGAGAGAGAGAGAGAGAGAGAGAGAGAGAGAGAGAGAGAGAGAGACAGAGACAGAGACAGAGACAGAGAGAGAGAGACAGAGAGAGACAGAGACAAAGAAAGACAGACAGAGACAGACAGACAGACAGACAGACAGACAGACACACACACACACACACACACACACACACACACACACACACACACTTGGGCTGGCTTAGGCTTTAGAAACCCCAAAGCTCACTCCCTACTCCCTGTTACACAATTCCTCCAACAAGGCCACACCTTCCAATCTCTCCTAAGTAGTGCCACTCCCTGATGACCAAGCGTTCAAATATATGAGCCTTTGTGTCCATTGTTATTTAAACCACCACATAGCAAGTGTTTACAGCCCAGTGTATTGCTCTGTAGATGCTGCTGAAGATGTTGTGACCTGGATATGTGGTCTACAGATAGAAATTATTTGTTCAGCTCTAAAATGATGACATTTGCAGGACAATGGGAAGAATTGGAGTCATTATACTAAGTGAATTGAATCAGATTCAGAAGGACAAACTTGCATATATGTGTGTACATACATAAGTAGAACATGAAAATAGAAAGGGGGCTTTGAGAGGAGAGGTGGAATTCTAAAGAAAGGGGGATGAGAAGGCATGAAAAGATAGAGAATATATATATCATAAAAGTCAAGTGGAAAGCTATTGGAGGAAGGAAGGGGAGAAGCAAGAGATGAGAGGTGATATGGGAATGTAGTAGCAGAGACATTGAATAAGGACAGACTATAATGGTATGAATGTATGAAAATGTCACTGTGCAATGCATTTGGTTGTATGTTAACAAAACATTAAGAAAACAAAAGTTTAAAGATTAACTAATAGAAGGCTAGGGTAGAGGATAGGATATTAATATGTCACCCCAAATATGGAGCAATTTCTACATTCCCTGAAATATACTAGGTATGGTGTTCTAAGCTTGGTGCACTCATATGGGAAGTTTAAATGTCCAGTTTGTACTAACGTATGCAGTTGCATGTCTGAAGAAAATCTATGTGTTTTTCATGCAAAGTAGAATGACTTAAGTATTCCCACAAAGCTAAGCATCAGTCCTATGGGTATGGTGGCATCAGACAAGATTTGGAAACAATGATGGCAGCTTAGCGTTGAAGCAGGTGAAGGATTGTAACAGGTAGCTCGAGGCCTTCCCTGTCTTTCAGATAATATGAGCAATTGTGGAATGGATCAAGGCTCTGGTCAGATGGACTTAACAGGATTTCCTCTTCTGCACAGATCTTGGTATTACAGACAAAAAAAAATGTGTGCTGCATAAAGAAAGCATTCTAGTTAAAGATTGCAGATATTTAATATGATAGACCAAAAGGATACTGGTGTTAACCAAATTTTTGTCTGGTGATTAACATACAAGTAAATTAAAATTTATCTCAATAATACCTTCTCTTTAGTGGGCCATTATGATCTTGAGAATTAGGTATTTTAAACACTACACATTTAAATAATATATAAGCTATGAGTCTAAGAATCATACAATTTGTCTACTAATATATTTTTGTGTATGTACATACAGATCTACTTCTAGGTAGAATGAAGTTTGACTTAATTTGAACATAATTCTTATTTTCCTTTATGATTTTACTTAGATTATAGCTATACACACAGCAGCTAATTGCTTCTGGGCATTTTAATGTGAGAGGGGATTTCTCTCCCCTCTCAAGGTAATTTGCTGCTGTAAATAGGCACACAGTGTTCTGTGCACATCACACAATGGTTTGTAAATGTTACAGCCTTTGTTTAAAGGTGACTGATGAGAGCGAAGTGACGACCAAGGATTTAATAATTCATGGGAATCCTATGTTCTCTTGAGTGGCCTTCTGCTCCTTGGAAAACCTTTACTGGCATGCCATTTACAATGGCTAATAAAAGAGTTCACCAAGGGACTGGGGTTGTAGGCTTGGCAACAGGCTTGTGCATGCAGCTCCTTTTCCTCTTCTACAGGACTCTGAGCTCCAAGTTTCTCTCTGTCATTTCTGAGGAGATGAGCCTGGTTTCCTGTATCTCGGACTCCTAAAGATGAAGCAAGGGTTGTGCTGAGACTGAAGATCAGGAAGGGTCTGGCATGTAATTCCCTTATAACTCAGACTTTTGCAGTTCCATTATTTTTAGATTGTCTAGAGAATACTGTTAAATCTTGATGTGTTTTTAGATTGATGGCACTGAGGAATTACCTACCCAGATCAAACTATAGGCTGCATAGGAGAGATCTTTTTCTTACTCAGATGTGAGTAAAAAGATCTTATAAAGAAGTTGTGGCAGATGTACTGTAGAGCCCAGTATTAGACAATAGAAATCTTGAAGGTTACCAGATGCTGAGGTCAGAATTCTCAGTACAGCAGCCAAGCATTCAAGATCCTTTGCAGTTGATGACTACCTTGAGGTCAGAAGATGGTATTGACATTCTGAACAGTGATCAGAGGTGGAGAGAGAAGAATAAGGGTTGAGGATTGATTGCCAAGAGAATAGGACCAGAAAGATTTCCATTTACCTATTACGGGGTTTAAGAATCCAGAAGCCCATTTTTTGAGATGTCTTGATAGAGGGAGCCATTATGGGGTTAGGGAGAAACCTGATGCTAGGGAAATTTCCTGGAATCTACAAGTACAACCCCAGCTAAGACTCCAAGCAATAGTGGAGAGGGTGCCTGAACTGGCCTTCCCCTGTAATCAGATCCATGACTACCCTAATTGTCATCAAAGAACCTTCATCCAGTAACTGATGGAAACAAATGCAGAGATCCACAGCTAAGCACTGGGCTGAGCTCCTTGAGTCCTGTGGAAAAGAGGGAGGAGGGATTATATGAGCAAGTGGGGTGTTAAGATCATGATGGGGAAACCCACAGAGACAGCCAACCTGAGCTAGTGGGAGCTCACTGACTCTGGACTGAGAGCTGGGGAACCTGCATGGGTCTGAACTAGGTCCTATGAATGTGGGTGACAGTTGTATGGCTCAGGCAGTCTGTGGGGCCCCTAGCAGTGCGACCAGGATTTATCCCTAGTGCATGAACTGGCTTTTTGGAGCCTATTCCCTATGGAGGGATACCTTGCTCATCCTTGAGCAGTGGGGAGGAGCTTGATCCTGCCTCAACTTGATATGCCATGCTTTGTTGACTCCTCATGGGAAACCTATGCAAGTTGGACAAGGACAGAAGGCAAAGTAGACACTGAGGTTTGTTCTACTCAATTCCTTGCTTGTGCTTGCTCCAAAATTTTCCACGTCAACTTGTTGATCTTGACCTTGAATTGTGAGTTCAAACACTTTGCCTTTATTCGTGTCTAGTCTTTCATGTCCACTAGCTTATTTTTCCTCTGGTCTGATGGGTGTGGAGATCTCGGACTATGATTGATGCAATCTAGGGGAAATGCATTGTTTTTCCCATTAGAGTTTAGGATGCTTTGGGACATGTTATGCACACATGTGTTTCATCACCATGAAATTCAGCTTAAAAGCGCCAATGGTTTCCAAATCCTCTTTGGAGAATGAGTCTGTGAAATTGTAGGGTAGATTATTAAAATGTTTATGTACTTTGACTTACATATAAATGTTCTCCTTCTCTGCCCACAGTCTGTTTCTGCTCTCTCTCTCTAGTCTGTCACCATCCATCACATGGGCCCAGAAAAAGAGCTAGATTCATAGCTCTTACCAGTGGCTGACAATGTTATCTTATAAGCTCTTACCAGTGGCTGACAATGTTATCCTATAAGAACTCTGATGTCCTCTTTATGCCTCTGATACCTAGAGTGACTGATTTTGGTGTCATTCTAGAGAAAGCCTCAGACCTTAGAAGTCAGCATGGTTAGGCACTTCCATGTTTATTGTTTGGATCTGTTGCTCTTCTCCTCCCTCATTACTTATATTACAATTAAGGATTTTGTTTGTTTGTTTTGCTTGGGCTTTGAGGTTCATCTCTCTTCTGTATTTCTTACATTATGATTTTGGTTAGCAAAATGCAGAGCAGGTACCATGTATCCTCGAATAACTTCTTCCCTCTAACTTAGAGAATCAAATTCACACTTCTCATCACAGTATTCTACTCCTTTCACAGTTCTGTCTCAACCTTGTTCCAGCCTTATCTACTGCATGTCTCCTGTCTGTCCAACTTAATGACCACACAGTTGGTGTCTCCCAGAATTCTCGGTATAGTTTCATGTTTTGAGTATAGGACCTGGAGTTGAGTTCCAGCAGAAATACTTCTCCACTTCTCTTTTGGGATAATTGATCAAATCCCTTAGTATTTGTCTTAAATCTCACCTCCTCTGTAAAGACAGGAAGAAATCTTTGAAGCAAAGAAGCAAATTGGTTTTTCCTCCCAGCATCCTGTTCTCCTGCCATTCTCTAGTATCATGGATTTGTGCTACTTTGTTCTGCAATGCAGTGAGTTCCTGAGAGATGTTGATGATCTCATATTGACTTTCCCTCCCACATCCTTTAACTAGAAAACAGTGTGCATATAGTAAACAGTTTGTCCTTAGCCTCTCAAAGACAGGACGACAGTTTGTTTCTATTCCCCATCCTTGGAATAAAACTGTTTGTGGCAAATTGTTCCAAGTAGGAGGTTGGCCTGACTCAGGCAACCATCTCCTTAGAAAGACATCCCTTTCTTGCGTGACTCTACATGGCTGCCTTGACTTGGTCATCTGCTATTCTCAAGTCTTTTCTTTCTAGCCACATGAAGGTCCAGTCAAGTGAGAAGTGGATTGGAAACTCCTGGAAGGTGAAGTAAAATGTCACTGACTACTGACTGTCTGCCATGTGACCTTACCTAACACCGCTTCTCCCGTTGGACATACTCGTCTGGAATAGGGAGATGGTGGCAAACCACCACATAGTTAACCACCCAGTTTTAACATTGTGTTACATGTTATATGCTAGAGTTTACAAGGGGGGCGGTGTGTATATTCATCTCTTTTGAAATGAACCATCAGGAGATGCAGTTGTAAAAATCAAAAAGGTAGGAATAGAATCTAGAAATGCATGAGGGGCAGGAGCCTTTAACTAAAGAACACAAAGTAAGTTGAAAGATTTAGAATAACAAAGGTTTGCTAAAAAGCCAGATTGTTGGATCACAGCCATTAAGCCTAGAGAGAAATACCTTACCCCATCAAAAAAGTGGGTGAACAACTGAGATCAGAGGAACTCTGGAACCCCTCCCCGCATTGATTTATTTCATGTGTAAGTTTCAGTGGGACCATCATTCCTTCTTCTCCAAAATCTAAATATTGGGACCTTATAAGTGAAACTGCAAAGTGATGCTGGGGGCCTGTGGATGTATCTCTTCCTCTAGTGGTTCTTTGCCCATATTTGACAACTACAGTTGATTTGTATGAAACAAGATGAGACAGAATTGCCATTCCGCTCACATAAAATGAGTCATACCAGGTATTCTCCTGGGAGTCTTGATAAGGTTTTGATAAAGAGGAAGGCAGAGGAGAAAAGAGGGCGCCAGACTAAACAAACAAAAACAAAAAAACAAAAACTGTGGCATAATTACCACCCCTCACCACCACCAAGACTCAGGACATCCCAGAAGAGGAGGCAGAAAGAATGTCAGAGCTGGATGATGGAGAAGATTGTCATGAGATGCTCATTTCTGGATGTGGCATGGTTGTTGCACATATGAGCTCACAATGACTATCGCCACCTTTACAAGACCCTCAGAAGATCCAGCCAGTTGAAAATTCCTGGAGGGATAGGCAAGGAACTGCTGAGGCTCTACCTATAGCTGAGGCATTGTTGGCAGCTGTTAGTGGAGGAAGAACCACTTTTCTCTGAGGAAGTAGCCTCTAGTAGGTTGCCCTGCCCCAGTGGATGACCACACACCCATGTGCCTGTGGGCACCATTAACTGGACTGAGTGGCTCAAAAACTGAACAAACAAACAAAAACCAATGAAAAAATGATAAGTGAATGATTTTTTTTTAATATGGTAGAATTTGGGGAAAGAGCAGGTAGGCCAGGGCTTAGGAACTCAGCATTCTCATTCTTATCTATGAGAATAATTCTAAATTCTTTGAGGTTGTTGAAGATTCTGAAAAGATAAAAGGTATGCCAACCCAGAAGAGCTTCCAAACAAGTACAAACTCCGGGCATCTTTAAAAATGCTAGGATGATTATTTACATTATGAAGTGAAGCGTGAATATAAAAAATTCACGGTTTACACAGCATGTTCAACCTCTCATCCATGCTGGGACTAAATAATACATGTGTTTTTATTATTGGAAGTGTTTTCAGTTGCACCAAGTGTATTAAAAACTAAAAATCACATTAATACAATATTAAAGTTAAAGACATGAGTTTCAAAGAAATTGTTTTTTATTAAGCCCAGGAGTTCTCAAAGAAGAGTGTTTTTAACGGCAAAGTAGAATAAGAATCTTTCTTTGTGTGAAATGTTCTTATTAAAAATATTGTCAGGGCTCTGTAGGCTCTTAGCTTTTAGGATCTAACAATGATTCTATCACGAAAGAGAAACAGACTTAGAAAGTTGCTGTATTGATGAATGGTTTATTTATGTTTGGGCTAGCTCATAGGGGGTAGTTAAGGGCCTTAACTCCTAGATGAATTTCTGTTATTCATGCTGCTCCTCGCTCGGCTCACAAAGTATATGAGATTGACTAAGGATTCCCCAGGGTCAGTGAGATTTCTAATATGGTTCTTTTGAGCATGTAACATGAGAAATTGCTGTAGTTTGTGGATAATACAATCATATAAAGCCACAGTTGTCCATAGTGAAAGGACAATCTTTTTACATTTACCATCAATGAAGAACGGCTCAAGAAAAACTTCCAGAAAGGAATTTTATCTGTCAGATCATTCCTGGGCAAAGAAACATTTGTCACTAACCACATGATCAGGACCATAAGGAAACAGGAAGAACAAACCCCTAGGACCACATCTGCATTCTTCTTTAGGCTGTGTAAGTGTGTATTAGGCTGTGCAAGTGTGTATTAGGCTCACAGGCCAACACAGTCTAGTGTCACAACCAAAGGAACTGCTGGGGGAATGTTGAAATAAGTCTTTTCAGTAATCGAATGAGTTTCTGTAAATATACATTGAATTTCTTCCTAATTCTTCAACATCTGCTTAGAGATATGCATTTTCCAACTATGTAATTGGGTTTTAAGCGCCTTTTTCACATCTATAAATAAAGTGTTACATGCGATTGCATTGAAAAATCTGTAGTGCAAAAGCAAGCTGCAGCCTACAGGTTACTGTATCTCAGCATATGGAGTGTGCTTTGTATGGTGTGAGGGTAGCCAAGTGAAGAAGAATGCCTTACCGCCAAGCTGGATAAGAAGCTACTTGTATTGATAGAGTCCCTTCCCACAGTCATTTGGTAGAAAAGATGACATAGTTCAAACTAATTCTCCTGGACAGTACCATGACTGGGAGGAAATAGTAGCAGGAAAAAAGAATAAATCCACTTAGGATGGAGACCCAGAATGTTAACCAAAGTTTTGAAAAGAAAGTTCTATTTCTATCCTGCTTTCAAACCTTTGAATTTTTCCCACCCAGGATAAAAGCTGTGATTCGCAATATGGAGGTGATTTGGGACAAAAGATCAGAAGGTGTGCATCGTTGATATAAAGTTCACCCCTTTAGGTACCAGCCTCCATCACTTGAGGCCACATCCATTCCTATTTTTTCTAAGCTACAATAATGGATGTTCAATTACTTCTCACAGTGACTGAATGCTGAAAGGCAGATGGTCCTTAAGTCTGTTGTTAAGAAGAGGCAGAAATCAGAGATCACCTGTGTGCATCATGGAGCTGTAAATGAGGATGCTTTGAGTACATTGCTTAAGAGCACACTGCCAACAGACCTTTTGTCTTAGTTTGGGTTTCTGTTGCTGTGAAGAGACACCATGATCATGGCAACTCATAAAGAAAAACATTTCATTAGGGCTGGCTTACACATCAGAAGTTTATCCACTGTCATCATGGCGGGAAGCATGGCGGTCTGTAGGCAGACATGGTGCTGGAGAGGCAGCTGAGAGTTCTATAACTGGATCAGCAGACAGCAGAAAAAAAGTGCCACACTGGAGAGTGCCATACAGCATCTGAGACCTCAAAGTCTACCACCAGTGACACACTACTCCAACAAGGACACACCTCCTAACAGTGCCAGTCCCTATGAGTCTATGGGACCATTTTCATTCAAACTGCTATGCCCTTTAGCTAAATCTTCCTTCTTCTGAAACTTCCGTGTTCTTTTTTCCAAAGTGGCTTCTATTTTAGCTCCCGTTTTCCCGCCATTCTTTCTGTCATTGCCTGCTTTCCTTTGCTTCCTGCTCCATTGCTCTGCCAGGATGGTCTGCAGAGCTCTCCCTTGCAGTCTCTCTTGCTTTGGGACCTAACCAGACTGTTGCCAGATCTGTTCGGAAAGTTTGCTCATCCTTCAAATCAAATCCACAGAGCTTCTGTGGGTACCATGTGCATTTTGTCCATGGCTTTAGTTTAGGTGATTTTCTGAATTTCATTTTCTAACTTCAAGATAGAGCAAGCATTTTCTTTGATAAAAATATTCCCATTTTAAAAATTGTTAAATTTATGTGGTTTTTTAGTTCCCAGGATGTAACAAATGTTCCAACCAAAGAGAAAGCTTCCCAACAACACAATGCACAGCTCTATGTTGTTTTTCCCCATCAGCTTGTGGTTTCTGCTTCTTTCATGCCCTCTGGTTCTGTCCTCTGGGCTCCCCTGAGAGGTCAGATAGAATGTGAGAAAAAGTCTTTTCAGCCATTAGTATTTATATTTCATCAAGGAAGAGAAGGGCTAGACATATTGGTGAGCTCTGATGTATCTGGAGCTGACTCTAAACTTACATTTAGATCTGTAATGGAGAAGAGTTGGTGTAGCATATGCTGAGTCATTTGAGTTGATGGGAAACAATAGAGTCTCCCAAATCCATCTTACTGAAAAATTGAGATATTAATAAAAATTTCCCCATAACTTATTGCTCAAGGAGTTAAAAAAAGCTAAAAACACAATATGAAGATAATTTATATCATTTAGGATTTAAACATTGTGCACTTTGATTATTTTTTGCTTATGAAAATGGTGACCAGATACTGCTGGGATTTTTACAGGTTGATATTTTCATCCTTGTCTGATTTTTCCAACAAGTTATTGCTTCATGAGTAACAAGTTCCAGAACAGTTTGATATATGATTTTATGTGTAATTTAAATGTCCCTTTCTTCAGTACTTAGGATTACTACTCTTTTCTTTCTCAGAAAATGTGACTCATTATTAATTCAGTCTTAGAGGAGACAAAGAATCAGACATGTTGTGAAATGGAAATCCTTTTGGACTGCCTCCTTCCCTAAGAAATAATGGCTAGATGAATGGACATGAAGAAAATATGCATGAACATTATCACCAGGAAGCCTTTTTTTGTGAGCTTGAGTATGAGGGACTTGAGAAATCCATCATCTATACACAGATACATGCCGTCATGTATCTACACTATAGCCTTTTACATTTGTTTTCAAATTAAGCAAACCATTATTGAGTTCCATTTTATATCAGAACTTCTATACTTGTAATCTCATTAAACATATCATTGTAACTTAAATTTCATTATGTCTAATTTTATATTAATGAAAGCTTTTCTGGTGCCTGCCCTGAAGAACATTCTTCCAGAGTCCAGGGAAGGCACTACAACTGGCTGGGGAAACTACTTATCTATGAATAAATCTACTTATCTGAGGGTATATCAATAAATCTACGCACACCATGCTCTTTCAGTCCATCACTTTATTGTTCCAAGTAAGCTTCTGATCTCTCTGCTATTCTCTTTGTTCTACTGTTTGTCTAAATCTACAGCATCTTTTCAGCTCTCATTCTTAACTCTTCTTTTGCCTGATTATTCATACATTTCTAACAGGAGACTCCTTGCAATCCTGGGAAAAGTTTCAAAACCCTCAAGGTCATAGCATATTCCTAGACTAGACCATAAGGAGCAGAGCCGTTACCATAGTAATGCAAGATTCCACGGTCTCAGGACCAGAGGGAGGGGGTGCAGTGCTCAGTGTGACAAACTCTTGAGACATAGCTTTTCATCAGCAGACTTGGGAAGTGAAGACTTGGCAGGCTTTTATTAGGGTGTTTTGTGTTAGTAATCTTGGTGGGACACCTGCGACTCTGACCTTGTACATAACTGTAGAGTTTTAAACTTATGCTCTATATACAAAGGCCTTTTGTCTAATTTGAACTTGCTCCGAGGTAAAAATGAGCTAAATGCGTGCAGTTAGTGTTAGACTGAGGAGAGATTACTAATTTCTGTGTTAGTCTGAGCAAAAAAAAAAAAAACAAACAAACAAACAAAAAAAACAAAACCAAAAAACCAAAGCAGGCTTTAAGTGTCTATAGTCTCATGGAACAATAGATCTGGCTATGAAGCATATCCTAGTATATCTTCTATATATCAAACTTATACAACTAAATGAAAAGAGTCATCTTCCTGACCACCCACAGATATATGTGCCCACAAGACTGAGCTGTAAACATGAGATTACATATATACATTTTATGAAAATGCATGGTAATGGGGAAATATCATAGTGTAACTGCATAAAAAGTTTACAACAAGAAACAGCCAATCCATTCAAAAGGCAGCAACTCCAACACGCCTTGTGTGGTGGCTTAGTCCTCTCCCAGAACCCTTGGTTCTGATAAATTGACCTTTTAAATACTAGTTGGCTCCTTTTGTATACTCCTATGGCCTTTGGCTACCAGCAGCTCTCAATATTATATTTTGGATACAATTACTTTATCAGACTTTTTAAAACTTTTTCTTTTGGTCTGTGATTGTTCCTTCCATTCTCTTAATGATGTAATTCATGGAGCAAGCATCTACTTTTAGCAAACTGTTATAACCCTGTGGTATCGTGTAAGGCTCAATGTAAGTCTTGCTTGTCTCTTAAGTTTTCTGTGTTGTCTTTTCAATGTTTTATAGTTTTGTGTTTTAAGTATAGCCATGTGATGCCTTTGGAATTAATATGAGTGTATGGCATGAGGTCTCTGTCCATTTTTAGTTGTCTACACCTAGCTGGCTTATTTGTTCAGTGTGATCTTTTGAAAAGACAGACTTTCCTTTTTCTATTGTCCTATTTTCAAAGACCAGGCCTCTCTTGTATATCTGCCTGGGTTGATTTTGAGGCTCTCTCTTCTAATCCACCTAGCTGTGGATTTTTTTCTATTATGACTAATTTGTCTTACATGAAGTCTTGAGGAGGTTAAGTGATTATCTCAGGTTACTCAGTTTCAGATAGGACTTTGAACTTGGGTCCTTTGAAATCATAGCCTGTGTGATTTACAGCACATTGGTCAAGTGGGGCATAGTTATTCAATAAAGTCCTACTCTTGAGTAGGCAATACATTGCACACTGTAAGAGCATCTACCTGTTCAATCTGAGCCTGGGAATTGTCTAATTGGAGTTTGATTGCTTTATTGAAATATACACAGATGCAGATTAAAACCCAAATCCCTCCAGAACCTATGACAGAAGGTTTCTGGTAGCATGTACTTGCTGGATAATGACGGAGCTGCTAAAGTGCAGCTGGAGAGGCTGGGAGCTACTCCTACTGCTGCTTTTTAAAGGGGAATGATCTTGCTGGGAGAAACATTTGCAGGGCCCTGATTTTGCTCCTGTCGGCATGTTTAATGGAGGAATTGTTTATTTTGAATGTATGTGTGTATGTGTGTGTTAAAACAGTAACAGGTTTTTATAAGATTAGTGTCTTCAAGACAGTATTTTCTCATATAGTTATCATTCTTTTAAAAATTTTACACATATTAATTAAAATAGAATTATATAATGTTCACTCTTCCTTTTCCTTCCTTCAGAAGGTTCCTTCAGACCCTCCTATTTCCTTGTCCCCTCTCAAATTGATGTCTTCCTTTTCTTTGATGATTATTATTCATAAATATATATGTATTCACAAATAAGTAAATACAACCCACTGAGTATATTTTTGTGTGCATATAGTTTCAGGGTTGACTGCTTTGTACTGAATAACCAATAAGGGCTCTCATTCCTGGGAGAAGCTAATCCTTCCTCTTCCATCAGTCATATGCAGCCTACAGTTCTTTGTCTAGAGGTATAACCCTGTGAGATTCCCACCCCCTTCTGTATTAGCACGTCTATTAATATTGCCATTGTTCTGGTCTTATTTATGAAGCCATTTCCAGGAGAGATTTCATCCCAGCAGACATATTAGTACTTTGGCTCTTACAATCCACTGCCTCCTCTTCCTCAATGTTCCCTGAATGACAGGTACAGGAGCTATGATATAGATGCCTCCTTTGGGTCTGGGCTCCCCACCATCTGTTAATCTCTGCATTGTGCCCAATTGCACTTTTTTCTGTCATGTTCTCCATTTACTACTAAAGAAAAGCTTGCTTAATGAGGGGCAGTAACTATGTTTATCTGTGGGTACAAGGATAAAATTTAAAATTTCGTAAGGAATTATATAAGGCTAGCAAAGTGGTGGTCGTAGATTCTTTTCTAAGTTCCATGGCCTTGCTAGCCCTGGAAAGTTGGCTCAGTTTGTAGTGCCAGGCATGAATTTCCTCCTTCTGAGTGGGTCTTATGTCCTGTTAGATGACTGTAGTTACCACCAACATATGAGTGTCACTCACTGCACATTTAGGGATATCTTGCCCTGCTGGTCATTGCTGTGCTTTAGAGGGATTGCACCTGGATCGAGCATCCCATCTCCACCTGAGAAAGAGACAGACTGGACAATAGCGGCTAATGGCTTTCCTTTCTTTCAGATGGAAGAATTTGACCTTCAGTTGAGTCAACATGAAAGGAATTCAAGACAGAGCCCCCTCTATGGAGCTTAGGTGAAGTCTTCGATGGGACTCTGGATAGTGAGTGAACTCTAAGACCTGAACATTCTGTAGGTAAGTTACAAGTCCTTCTACACATGTGTTGTAATGGCCTAGCATCAAGATGGGGAGATGAGTAGTAATCTGATTAGGGTCCATCCATATTCAGATCCTACAGTGCAGTTTTTCCCCAAGAGCGCGTTCTGGATGATGTAGCACCTGAGATACAGGCCATGCCCCTTGAAATTTAAGGTTTAAAGATAATTCAGAAGAAATGTAAGTATAGAATAGGGCACCATGGAGATGCTTGGGATACAAATCTATATTGTTGTTATTAATACTATGCTGAGTCAAAACTGAGAAAATGAGATGCTATTAAACAATATATATATAGATACTAACACTGAAATTTTCTTTGTTTATTGGCATATGGTCATAATCTGCTGTGTTGGATTTCATAATGAGATTTCTGTAGTGTATCATATATTTAAACACACTAACCCTCCTGGTCTCTCTACTAATCAGTAGTACAGAACAAGCATTCCCACTCAAAACCAGAGGAATGAAGGAATAGTAACAAAAGGTTGGACCAAAGCAAGAGCAAACACAGCAAGGTAAACATCAAGGCTTGCAGGTCTTTGTCAGGCATTCTGATCAGCAGTATGGAAGGGTTCTTCATTCTATCATCTCTCCACAACCCCTGCATCCTCACTATCATGCCTTTGTTTCTCAATGATAGCTACTGGGAGATCAGATAAAATTATAATGTGTTTTTAATTTTAATTTCTTTAAAATTGAAGGGTGTTGAACATTTTTTTTTCATGTTAATCAACCATTTGTACTTACCTTTTGAGAACTTCCCGCTCATAATGTTAGAAGTGTTCGGATGTTGGATAAATGATTTGAGTTTTTGATTTCTATCTCAGCATGCTTATTGATATATAAAAAAGTTGATGATGTTTGTATGTTGATTTTGTATCCTGCTACTTTACTGAGAGTGTCAGTTCTATGAGTTTTCTAGTGGAATATTTTGGGTTTCTAATGTACAAGATCATATTCTCTGATAATGATGATGATGATGATGATACTTTGACTTTTCTTCTTAGTTATATCCTTTCTATTCATTTCTCCTATTGTTCTAGCTAAGATATGAATGACTATATTACAAAAATGTGGAGAAGGTAGATGTTCTTGTTGTCTTTCATCTCTTAATGGTCATGCTGTACGTTTTTCCTGTATAATGTTCACTATAGTTTTACCAGACACAGCCTTCAATATGCTTAACTCAGTTCCTTTGGCCTCTACTTTCTGCGGGATGTGCCAGGGAAGTTGGACTCTATTCTCACCTCTTAAGAGGATCTTGTGATTTCAGCCCATTATTTTCATTTTTTTTAACATTTTCAACCTAGTTTTGGTGTCCATTGACTTTATACAAGCTTTCCAGAAATCTTTCATTTCATTTGATGTACATAGATGCTAGTTCTCTGAAACCTTGGTATAGTTTGAAATACAGCTCAGTGGTAGACAGTTTGCCCAGCTCTAAGTTCAGTTGCCAGAAAACATCAAGCCCTGGTAGAATCCATCCTGAATCTATCTGGGCCTAGACTTATTTTTAATAGATGAGAAACTTTTAATTGCTATTTCAATCTCTTCACTTATTGTAAATTTTCCAATTGATTAGAATATAATTTTTTTAAAAAAAACCAAAGAATCTGATAATTCTTCTGTAACTCTTATCATTTCATTCTCTAATTTTATTAATTTGGAACCTGTTTTTCCCTGGATTAGTTTTCTAAGTGATTGTCGATCTTCTTTACTGTTGTAAAGAACCAACTTTGTTTCATTGATTCTTCATGTTGTTCTTTTGATTTTGTTTAATTACTCTTTGTGTTAGTCATTAATACTTCTTTCCTCTGCCGACTTTGAGCTTGGTTTGTTCTTAACACCTGGAGGTGCAACCCTGACTTATTTGATACTTGTGTAATTTCAATGTAGACTGTAATAACTACAATTTTTCCTCTTGAAATGGCTTTCATGCTACAGGTTAGCCCTACAGGTTAGCTGTGTTTTCAATTCTATGATTTTCTTGCTTCCATCACCTACCTGTTAAATAGATGGGCTCCAAGTATCCCTGGCATATTATTTATATTGCAACAGTCTTTGCATAGTAACCCATCAAGTCTCCTAACATACACTGAAAATTATGTTCTTTAACATGCATTATAAATTAAGATAAAGGTTCTCTTAGTAAGATTGAAATTCTTCTTTGAGGGCCTATTATACGGATTCATTTTTTTAAAAATTACTTTATTTTTATGCACATGTGAGAGCCTGCATGTCTATATGTGTGTACCACATGTATACCTGGTGCCTGAGAGACCAGAAGAGGACAAGGGATCCCCTGGAACTACAGTTATAGGCAGTTATGAGCTGCTATGGTAGTGATAGGAACTAAACCTGGGTCATGTGGAAGAGCAGTCAATGCTCTTAACTACTGAGCCATCTCTCCAGCCATTGATTGATTTGTGTATCATGTAATCCTAACAGTTCTTTATCACACCTCAGGGGCATGATTTTGCCATTAAACCATTAAAGGGTTTACAATCTGAAACTTCCTCTTAAGCACCAAAATGCTTTGCAACATCTATATTTGAAATATAGTCTAAGAATTTAATCATATACATTAATTGTGTTAGTTTTAGATTTTGAACTATATGGGAATGAACTCTTCTCTACTAGGTTTAATATCTGAAAATGAAATTGATTTTGGAATTTTATAGGAAAGCAAGCATATTTTCTTGACATTTGCAGGATACTTTAAAGTCCTTAGGGTCAACATGTTATGCTTATAAATTATGACTGAATGAAAGGATGTAGGAACTGTTGGAGTTCCTAGAACAAATCATATGGCCTAAAGTTCATTTAGTCTGTATAAATACCATGTAAAGCTTGCTTGGAATCCTTTGGATTTCACCCAGATGTTTGGTTCGGATTTAAGAGGAGACTTAGAGTTTTGCATTTGTCAAAACAAAACAAAGCAAAACAAAACAAAAAATCTATATCTGAAAGCAGCTGATCAAAGGTCTGAACTTTGAGACATTTCTTCAGAGAAGTGAAACTTTAAAAGTAGTTAATTTGTACTTGTTTATCATTTCTCACTTTCCTCTCTGTCTGTGTCTGTGTCTGTGTCTGTGTCTGTCTGTCTGTCTGTCTGTCTGTCTGTCTGTCTCTCTCTCTCTCTTTCTCTCTCTCTCTCTCTCTCTCTCTCTCTCTCTCTCTCTGTGTGTGTGTGTGTGTGTGTGTGTGTGCGCGCACGCGCATGCGCACGCACACACACTAGGCATTTATTGTATTCAGTTTATTTTTTTCTTATATTCAGGTCAGGGTCTTAGCCCAGGGAATGGTGCCACCCTCAGTGTGTGGGTCTTTCCAACTCAATTAACCTTATCAAGATAATCTCTCACAGGAATGCTTAATCTCATCCCTCAAGTGATGCTAGAGCCCCTTAATTTGACTGTTGTGATTACCCATTATAATGGGCAATAATGCTTATGTACTTTTCTTCACTAAGTTAAAAACCAATGCAGAGATGGATACGGGGTGTTTGGATATAGGGGATAGTTGGCAAATGAAATACTAGCTTTGTCACTAGTAAATCTACCTGGAAGCTTTCGAACTGAAAAGGTGGGATCATTTCTCCTAAAGCCTGCGCTAACTCCTTAGGCACAGGCAGAATGGAGTGATGATAGTTCACCCCAACAAAGGCAGGTTGTTTCAGGTGTCAGTTTCTGTTGTCACCAAGGGTCTCCCTCTCTTTTATTTGCAGTTTCAGAATTAAGCAAAGTAGAATTGTGAAAGATTGCTCAGTGTTGCTTTCTTCATATTTTTCCTTGGCTCATACATTTCCTCTTCTTCAATGACATTTTATAAGACATTAAACGCTATCCTCATCATAGGAGAAGTGAGGACAGATATAAGGAAATCTGTCACCAGCCCTAACATCTTGTACTCTTTTTAAACAAGGACCTTAGGCCTTATACACCATGTTACACATGGGATTGCATCACAAACATCCCATAATTCAATAAGCCCTGTATTTCATGATAACCAAATGACAGGCTCAAGTGATGTAATAGTAACCACACTTACCTTCTCACATTTCAAACATTTCCCTTGTCATAACCCTAAGTGAACTGATGGAGAAACATTTGTCCTCTGGAACAGCTCACTCACTCTCAACTCTAGCATCCCTTCTCTCAGGGAACCAGGGCTCCATGTGGTCCAGAACATTCCTCAAAAGGACTTGGTATGTTCAAAACACTGCAAACCTTAGCACTGAACTCTGCTTGCTACCTATCAAAGAAGATACAGCTGCACTTTGACATTGACACAAACTCTATCACAGTGTGATCTAGTTTGATGTCCTGTACAATAGTACAGTAGGACAAGATTTGTCTGAGGTTGTGGTCCCAGGGGGCCATACAGTGATACTTCCCAAAGCAGAATGTGAGTTCCCTGGGTGTTATCTAAACTGTGTGGTGAGGGGAGGGAGTTCATGATCAGAGGACACTCTGAGCTTCAGAAAATTAAACTAATGGCCTTGGTTTAGGACTATGCAGAGTCCTTAATTTGTTAAACTACTTTGAATCTCCATGGAGAGAAATAATTCCTGATGTTTTATGCGTCAAGCATCCGTGAGGCTGTGTTTCCATGGAAAGCAATTTGAGACACTCTGCTCTGAAAACTGCACTAATGGTTGGAGTTGCAGCATTTTACAAACAGTTGAAGAAACCAATATCTATTTGGAGCCAAGTAGAAAGTGAGTTTCCTTTGTTTAATCATGGGTAAATAATAGAGCCAAGGTAACTCAATGTGTAGCTCGAATGTTAAAAGGTCTTACAATTTAAAAAAAAAAAAAAACCCAGTCCCAGATATTGGGGTAAATGCTGAAATATCACAGAGACAAAGGAACAAGCCACTGCCACATCTCACCTAGCCAACTCCTCAGCCTAAAAAGGCCTCAGCTGATAGGCCTCTAGCCGAATGAGCTTCCTCAGCTGAAAAAGCTTCAGCTGAAAAAAGCCTCTAGCTGAAAGGGATGCTTCTGCTGAAAAGCCTTTAGTTCCTGTCTCCTCATACCTTATACACCTTTCTCCACCCAGCCATCACTTCCTGGGATTAAAGGTGTGTGTGCTTCCCAAGCAAAGGCATGAGATCTCAAGTGCTGGAATTAAAGACATGTGATTCCCAAGTACTGGGATTAAAGGTGTGTGCCACCACTGCCTAACCTCTATGTCTAATCTAGTGACTGGCTCTGTCCTCTGATCCTCAGGCAAGCTTTATTTGATAAACAATGTATCACCACATCCGTGTGTGTCACAAAAGGCAGTGGAACACAAAGACCTTTGAAGATAGGCCTGAACTTGAACCATGTACTGACTGAGTGGGATTAAAAAATTCATCAAATTAGAGCTTTTATCTCTTTGTAAAACTGGTAGCAACAATTCCCATGTAGTTAAGTCAGTTCTGCAAAGACCTATAACAGTGCTTGGAATACAATGTTTATAAAATAAAGCTTAGCTTTTCTTCCTTCCCCAGAGCTGTGCATCTGTCTTTACAGGGGTCAAATATGAGATATTGGGGAAATATGTTTTTTCATATATATAATAACTTACTACTTTTTATGAGCCATCTTAATGTGGCTAATGAAGTTTTAATAAGGAGGTTTTAATTTGTCCTTTTGCATTGTCTTGTCTCATTTTGAGTCAGGTACAAAAGTTAGTTGAATTGTGTCATATAATTATAAATAGAGACTCAGAATTATTCAGCATATTTACATCTTAATCAATGTCGCGAGGTTACCTTTGAAGTAGAACTTAGTATTTCCCCAGAAATAGAGATGGATAAGGTCTAAAGAAGCTAAGCAACATTGACAATGTCCCCCAGTTGCTAGCCCCAAATGTAGGACTGAGAATTCAATCCCTCCATGCCCTTGTTCTATCAAATACTCACTGTACTTATCACTTTTAAAGTGAAAGGTTTCTTGGGAATTGTTTTCTTTTTAAATGAGGACCACAAGACTGGCTGTCAAACAATGACTGATAGTCAAGTAGTAAAAGGATGCTTGGTTGCTTAAAGCTAATCATTACAGTGACAGATTAACCATATGAATGTCCTTGAAGGGTACATTTTGGTAGGTTTTAAGGCCTTCTGTGTCATGCTGTCTAATCTCAAATAAAAGAGGAACAATACCCAGGCTTCTCATTGACAATAAGAACAATGTGATAGTACCTGGGAGTATTTAGGAGGCACAACACTGCTGCATACATTTCTAGTGTTTAATCATTCTCTCTAATGTGGGAAGCAGTGATAATGTGAAAGCAATTAATAGTTGTACAAATTTGTAATACATTTCTTGACTATCTCTGTTAGGCAAGAATAGTATCAGTCATTAATAGTCTATTTTCCCTGGGTGTTTACAAACCAGTAGCTGGAGAAGGGAATTAGATTCTGAACTTGATGATTCCAAAAATAACTTGCTAATCTGACTACAAATAGACCCAACAAGTCCAAGGATGGATTGAATAAGCCTTGTTTCCAGAATAAGAAGTGCATAAAACAGGAAAGCTCTCTTTTCTTAATTCCATTGGAATAATTTCCTTTTTCTTTTATGTTTCTGGAGATAAGGGTCTCGCTCTGTATTACATGCTGGACTGAAATTACTGGGTAACCCAGGTTGGCCGAAAACTTGGAATAGTTCTCCTGCCTTAGCTTTCTAAGTGCTAGGATTTCAAATATGAGTCACTGTCAACATCTTGGAATGATTTACATGGCTAAAGTGACTGGGATGTTGCCGTGTATTCTGTTGTGCTCTTTCTCCATTCCACATAAAGTGTCAAATTTTTTTTCAGTTGTGTAAAGGATACGTCTTCCCAAATGCATGATGTGACATTTAGAAGATTTTTCTAAAATATGTGTTTTGATTCCCACATGATTTGCTTGTAAGTTTATTTTGTCAATTGAAGATATTCCTTGTTATTATCTAGAATTTGGATGAAAGTGATAGAACTTACTGCTGGCAGAGATCTGGGTAACATTCCAGAGCTACAAACTAATAGTCCCTATTTATTTAATAAATATTAAATATTGGATTAAGGTTCCTTGTTAAATACTCAGAATATCATGTGAATAATATCTTTTTTTCTGCTTAGCATGTGCAATGGATTTGAGTAGAGGGCAGAAACCTCCTTGAAGATGCCGGAATTGAGTTTCCTACTTTGTGGTAATAAACCTTGACTCTATGATGTCCAGGTGCCAACACAAGCTCATCCCTGAACCACCAAAGTTCTTTAATGTTTCTTCAGCTTAAAGTGTGGTTAAAAGGGTCTTTCCTCTTTGGAATATCTGGCAATGTAATGTGAGCTCTGAGCAGAGTGCAGCTGTGTCCTAGGCCCCCTGAGGTAAAGCTGATTTGAACCAATGGATAAACACAACAACAGAGCAAAGAGTTCCAACAAAAGTGCTTTCTCAATTGATACCTTTTACCCACTCTTACAGTTTGGTTATTTGAACCAAGTAATATTTTGGCTCAGAGTTCCCTTTTTGTTATTGGCAATCTGAATAACATAATTCACTGCTGTTCTAATGAAATATGAACTATAAAATTATTCATACCTAAAGACAAAGTAATTTCACTTTGATAAAGTTTATAAATATAGTTGGTCTTCACTCCTTGCAGATTCTGTATGTGTGAATTCTCCTACTCATTAAAATTTATTTTTAATACTCAAGGAGAAACTCACCATGCTGTCTGATCATTTGTGGGTGTGTGGAGGTTGGGGGACTTTCTTGACAAATATATTCCCAGCTCAATTTGTACAAAGTGACACTCTACTTTCTAACTTTAGCTGTCAAACTATAAACAGATGTCCTTTCCGTGATCTCTATGATAGCATGCTTAGCAATGAAGGAATGTAATTTACAACCTTATCAATAGTCATTTCACATTGATATAATGGGAATATAATGTTTAGATCACTAAATGATAGGGAGAATAATTTAGTTCAGGAACTAAAACCATCATATATTTCTAGTAGAAGAAAGCTACAGTGACTTTTAAAGAGCAACATGGACATGTTTGCTGAATTAAAGATACATCCCAGCAACTCAACTATTACCCTTTGTAGAATCCCATCCTAACAACACTCAGATGCATGAGGCTAGGGAGACATACCTAATAATATTCATAGAATTTTAGTGACTGTGAACTTCACAAATAAACTGTGTATTTACTTAGAGGAGAATGTTATACATGAGTACAATATAATCAGAAGATGGGATATGGCATGGCAGGGAGAAGAAATGCCACACACAGCAATTTGTTTATTCTCCAAAACATGGTATTTAGTGAAACAATATCATATGAGATCCCATGCAGTATTAATGTATCTGTGTAAAGTTTATATACCTATAAAAAGTATAGGAAAATTTGAATGAAAATGATGACAACCATATTGCATGCTTGTTTTTCTAAATGTATGTTTGTATGTTTCTTTGGAGAGAAAGATCAAGGCCCTCACCATATCCTGTCATTTTTCTTTCTAAAGAATTTATCTGTGTCTGATATGTGGCCAGCTTTTGAGTTATCAATGTGTAAATTAACAACATAGGCATTGGTTGCATTTGTCCAAATGTTTCAGATACTTAACATCTTAAAAATAAATTCATATGGAAAATCACCAGTGTGTATTGGAAATTTTGAAAGCAGAGCCCAGGTACCTAAGTTACTAAAGGAATCCAAACTGGAAACTGAAGATGTTGCAGGAGAAAGTGGATCTCTCTACATTTAACTCCAGAGTGCAACAGCTATTACCACATTCGTTGTTTCCATTTTGTTTCCTTCTATCTTAATTTTTCTATTCTATTCTGGGCCAGTGTGAACATTTAAAGCACTTCCAAGAGAAAAAATCCTTAAGTTTCAGAGAGAAACTTATAGAGGACCATCTGATTTATTCAAGTCTATTTAAAACTTGCACATACACATCCCATCTCTACTGTGCATCTTATAAGCCGGATCAACCCCTGTAAAACAAGAGTCACACCTCATTTACAGGAGTCTGGACTTCATTTGTGTACTTCCTACTTCTCTAACTCACCCATGTCTCTCAGATCATTACAGCACTTAAAAAATAGGGAAATAAGTCATCTACTATCACCTACGTTACATTCTTGTTACTCTGAGAAATTACATGATTAGAGAAAACTGCATTGGGTAAGGCATCTTTTTCTGGTGTTCAGTGTGTTACTAATAAAAGTTCAGAGAGTCTTTGCAAAAAGAAACAAAAACCCCAGTGGGTCTCAGACAGGAAGCTCCACCTGTGAGCTGGCCTTCTCTTGAGCTACATACAGTAAGCACTAGGAAAGAATCACAAAAGACATTTAACTTCCAGATAGTTCTCTAATTTAATTGGCCCTCCAAAAGGTACAAAATGTCTTCACTGTATTTTTCCTTTTTCTCATAAGTTAGAGAGCTCTGCTCTCATTTTTCTGAGAAAGCGATGCTGTCAGGTAAGCAAGTAACACATACATAAAGCATTTTATAGGTATTTAGAAAGATGAACAAGGCTCACATTAATGAAGTCATCTAAACCACGATGCAAGCTTCTCAAAGCAACAGTATTTTAATAGGATTTTTTTTGCAAAATTTGCTTATCTTTTAAATTATCTGTGGGGTATATTTACATGAATATGAAATGAAATAACTGATGTGAAAAGAGAGAGATAGGATAATATGAATTCTAGCTCTCTGTAGGTTTTTCTCTCTTTTAAAGACTGCGATGGATTTTAAATTCATAAGCCTACACAGAAGGAATCCCTTCCGTGTCTAGAATGGCAAGCAACCATTTACTTTAAAGCTTACAGTGAGCATCAGGGTTTTTAATCCTATGCTTAGGAGAGTGGTGGAACCAAAACCAGCCCCAAAGGTCACTTACCATAGGACATGGAACATTCTACAAAGTGAATTTCCATCTGGAGGCGTCTGAAAATGTAATCACTATTTGTTGAATGATTTAGAGAAATGCCCAAGTTTCTATAGAACACAGCTACCTGTGGAACAGCTAACATGGGTGTCAGATGATAAATATCAGAAGGTGGAATGTGATATCACTCAGATTACATGGAACTACAATTGTTTCCATGGAAACCTGCTTCCTGTTACCTAAAGAGAAGTTGATGAAGTATGAGACTGCCATTTGAGGTGAAGTCAAGCCTGAACCAAACAAAACTGCAGGGCTAATGTAGAGGATAGATACTGACCTTGGGATAAGCAAGTACATGTTATTGTAAACTGTCTATCTGGAAGGGCAAGTTTCTCATGCAACCAAAATGAAGTCTCAGTTTGCTTCCATCTGTATGGACTTCACTTGTATACAGTAAATAAGTCTATAGTTTATGAATTGGTCTAGTCACAGGTTTGGTAAACATTAATTTATCATCTGTGACTTTAGTTCAATACTGAGCTAACTGTATGCCATGGCTGGGTGCTGTGACAAAGACCAGCTTCCTATGTCTGTCTTCTCTACCGTTCAGGATGCCATTCCAGGAAAATCAGTCTTTTCCAAAGCCACACCAGAAAATATGGACAGTCCGTGTGTTTGTGAAATAGCTACCCATTTAGAGAACACATTAGAGGGGCCGATTTGCTGAACTGCCTGGCTTCCCCCAGAGAAAGAATGTCATACATGACTTCACATAATCCTTCCATCTTCTGACCACTTTATGATATTTTGTAACATAGACAAGCAAGAAAACTTTTCAAATCCTTTTCACAAATTCACCTTTCAACGCCACAAAAATATCTTACAAAAAAACCTCCCCCCAAACCATTAAAGGAAAAACTGCAGGTCACTCCAGTGCTAATGATAAACATTTCAAACAGCACCCAACAAACTTAGGCATTCTGTCTGGAAGCACAAGTTATTTCGGTTTCTTAAATTTTACAGAAATTTATGTTACAAATATTTAAAAAATTGTTTAAGTTACTGACACTTTAAAAAATTCTTTTTACTTGCAATGTGAACATTTAAGTTATAAATATTTCTAGTGAAACCACATTTACTCAGTTTGAATTTCCAGTTAACTATGAAGTCTCACTTTATCTAGTTTTTGCATGTCTTTCCTGAATTTTTTTTTTTTTTCGAGACAGGGTTTCTTTGTGTAGCTTTGCGCCTTTCCTGGATCTCGCTCTGTAGACCAGGCTGGCCTCGAACTCAAAAAGATCCTCCTGGCTCTGCCTCCCAAGTGCTAGGATTAAAGGTGTGTGCCACCACTGCCCGGCGTCTTTCCTGAATTTAAGTATTTTAATATTTTATATCAAACAGTGGCATGTTTTACTGTGTTGTATTTTGAAATGGTTATCATTTTTGTAATGAAATAATATTTTATTTTGCTTATACATTTTTTTTCAAAATAAGAATCTGAATCTGAATATTAAAATTGCCAAGTTGTTTTTTGTTGTTTTTTTTTCTTTCTTCTTTTTTTTAATGAATCAGTCTGATCATATGACTCTGGGTGGCCTGGAGCTCACTGTGTAGACTAGACTGGGCTTGAATTCACAGAGAGCTATCTGCCTTGGCTCTTGAATGCTGGGATTAAAAGTGGGCACCACCATGCCTCACTATCATTTTTTAAAATACCATGTTTTATTCTTTCAGAATTCATACATTACACAGTATATCTTGATTATCCCCACCCACTTCTTTCTGACTTTACCTGCCTCCCAACACAATCCTCGCTCAGCTTAGTCTTTTGATTTTGATAGAACTCACTGAGCCCAGTTAGTGCTGTTTCTATGTGTGTGGGTGTTTATTCATATTTTAAACCATTGTTTCTTGTAGTTTCAGATCTCTAGTGCAAATCTGTGAATGGTTATCCCTTTTTAGTGTTTGTATGCCTCCCACTTTATTCTTCTCTTGATTAATCAGCTATGCTAATTTTTATTTTCCACTATAATTCTGAAGGTAGTCTATTTCCAAATCTTTTACAACTAATGAAATGTTTATTTTATTTTTTTCTAGTGTGACTGTGTCAGGAATAGTTTTCCTCTCTGATGGTGAAGGGCCATGTAAAGGGGAAAAACAGAGAAATAAGGTTAAAAAAAAAAGATAGAAAGAGAAGAGTGGACAGTTCTCCCAATAATGAGAAAGTCATAATCAAAATTAGATAAATGTGTAACACAAAGAATTCAGATATCAATATGATACAAGATTAGCAGAAAGCATAGCAGAAAGAGAGAAAAGGGTGAAACAGGGGGTCAAAAATTGCCCAACAAGGCAAAGTGTAAACAGTTAAATTTATGAAAATGTGTGTGTGTGTGTGTGTGTGTGTGTGTGTGTGTGTATCTGTATTTTTAATGTAGTCAGTTAAATATACTACCAAAAGCTCAGTAAAAGGTTAAAAGTTAGAACACGAGGGGCAAAATAAGAAAAATAAAATAAGGATACATTCTTACTTGAAAGTTTGAGGAGTCTCTTTGTGGTCACCTACAATCCTGGTCCGATCCTCTGTTTACTAGAACAGTATGGGAGTGGTTTCTTTTTGGAGTCTTTGAAAATTGGGGAGTAGGAAAAGAGTGTAGGTCAGGCACAGTCGGAATCTTTGCTGTGACTTACGTTGCTAAGGACCCTCTGCTAGCCACATCTCAGACATTCACTACAACTGTCTTAGTCTGCATGGTTAGGGGCCTCTGCTGGCTACACTTAACTCTGTTGACTGGACAGTCTCCCACCTTCCTGAGACTGCCCAGTCACATCCCCCAGGTGGCTAATGCTTTA
>CABHPR010157869.1:0-12230 GCA_902168415.1 Peromyscus melanophrys | reverse complement strand
AGAGAGAGAGAGAGAGAGAGAGAGAGAATGGGGGAGGCCAGTGCCTGTGGGGAGGACAAGGCCGGCTGAGTTGCAAGCTTGCAATTTCCCATTGCCAGGGCCTTGGAAATGCCTGGGTTGCCTGGGCCGCTTCCCGTTCTTTATTTGTTTAGCTTTGCCTTCTAGTGGCCTCGCGAGGGTGAGAACGGGGGGATAACAGGGGGATGAGATAATTGTAGGGGCCTGAAACAAGTTTGCTCAGACGGTATTGTGTGGCTGAGACTCACTGAGCAAGGCAGGAAGGAGAGTCAGAGGAGCTCCCCTCACCGCCTCAACCCCCCCACCCCCCCCCCACCCGCCCCCCCCCCCCAGAAAGAAAGAGACAGAGAAAGAAAACAAGCACGATGCTGAAAAGCCAGTGTGAAGACTGAAACCAGGGGTCTTTTGGAGTGGAGAACAGCCCCAAGGTCTCAAGTGACGCTCTCTATCTCTGGGTTGAGGGCCAGGGACTCTGGGAGCAGGCAGAAGAGCAGGAGCAGCAGACAGAATTCGGATTAAGAAACCCACGGTTACAGGAGCTCCCCCACTGGAATAAGATTGGCTTTTGTTTGTATGGTCTGAAAGGTTTCTTTAGTGATTGCAGATAGAGTGTCCCCAAACAGATGTAGACTTGTTTCTTTAAAGAAAGACTTGATGGCTGGGAGGAGGCCCTGTTAGGCACAGGCAGCTACCCTGCTGTTTCTTTACAGATGCTCCCTGCTAGAAACCTGCAGGAAACTGGTTCTCTCTGGCTCTGATGTAGGCACCTGCCTCACTTCTTTCTCTCCCGATATTATAGGAACAGTTTTTTCTTGTGCCTCCATCCCGTGCTAGATGAACATTCGGGATCCCCCAGGGCCTGGCCACTAGTCTGGTTGGGTTAAGATTCTGCTGTTGGGATGCTGGGGACTCAGAACACTTCACCGTGGGATTCTGGGAGGGGCTAAGGACCGAGAGTGGGAACCCTCTTGAAGAAGTGGTCATTGGTAGAGTTGCCTTTCCCAACCGCATTCTCTTGCTCCCTTGCGGTTAATGCAAGATCACCTGAGGGTAGGTTGGATGCAAGTTGGGAAGTGATACTTCAGGCCCTACATTGTCTCCCAGCCGTGGGAGTCTTTAGAAAGTCAGCTCTCTAAAGCTGAGGAGGCCCCAGAGCAGGGGTCGGCACACCGCTGTCCGTGGGCCAATTCTGGCCTCCATCTGTTCTTGTAAATAGAATTTTATTGGAGTACAGCCATACTCATTTGTTGGAATATTGTCCCTGGCTGCCTCTGCCGCGCAATGGTAGAGCTGAGTGACTGTGGCAGGGACCCCATGAAGCCTTGTGAAGTTTGAAATACTTATCATAGGGCCCTTCACAGAAAATTTGCCAGCTCCTCATCTAGAGAATTCTGGCTGAGAGATGCTTTGTTCAAACACTCTTTTCTTTAATGCAATGGGCCCTGTGGCCCCAAAGCCACAGAGGGTTTCCACATCTCTCTGATGGTACCAACCTTCCAAAAGGGGAGGGGAATCTGTAATTAGCTTCATGGGTTAGTACTACCTTAGGCTTGAAGCTCTACACTGCTTTTTAAAGACTATACACCCTGGAGCTGGGAGGGAGTGGTGGCCTGGACGGGGGCTGATTCATAGTTCAGAGCAGCAGCTGCTCCTGACTCCCCAGGGTATGGCCAGGAGTTTGAGAAGTAGAGACAGGACAGCTCTTCAGGACAAGACCTGGCCTGTGTACAGATGCTTTCGAGAGTGTGGAAGCTGTGCCACTTAGACTATTCGGCAATATCTTCTGTACCACATGCTTTTTCTTCACCTCCTTCAGCACGCGCTATTCTCATGACTGCTTGAGCAGTAGAATTTTGGGGGAAATGAGGCAGTGGGATGCTAGGATGCCTGGTAACTTCCATCTGGCCCCTTGCAGCACTCGCTTTTGGCACACTGCTTCTCAACACTCAGCCACCATGCTCAGAGAAGCCCAAGCCACGTGGAGAAGCCATATGCAGCCAATGCTGTTGACCACTCAGCTCAACTCACAGCCAGAAGTCTGTAGCAGCTGCCAGCCAAGAGGGTGAGCAGCTCTCTTAAGTGATGGTTCAGTGGTCTCCTGTGATAGTCCTGGACACCGTCTACTGTGAAAGTGTGAGAACTACCTACCTGGGCCTGGACACCATCTACAATAATAGTGTGAAAACTACCTACCTGAGCCTAATCAACTCCAGAGTCACAGAGTATCAGTGGTTGTTTAAATGTAAACTTTGATGTAGCTCAACTGGGGAAATGCTTGTCTGGGATGAATGATGCTCTGGGTATGGTCCTCAGAACATAAAAAGTGGGCATGCCTGAAATCTCAATAGGCAGAGTGGTAGGAGGGTCAGGAGTTCAAGTTCAAGGTCATTCTCAGCTATATTGTGTGTTTTGAGACCAGTTTGGTCTACATATTGAGTTCCAAGCCAGCCAGAGCTATACAGTGAGACCTTGTCTCAAGAAAAAAAAAAAGAATTTGAGTTATATCCATTGACCCATCAGCCTACTTTATCATCAAGTGAGACATGACCAGGACACAGGTAATGGTACTGTGGCTGTGAGGAGTGAGTGTGACTGTGGTCATTGGTTACTTCTGGGTGGGTTCCGTTGCTCTGGAATGCTTCCTTTAGCTGGAGTTTGGGGGGTTTCTCTTCTTTGCTCTGGTATCTCTTTTTTTGGGAGAGAGCCATCACCATCTCCCTACTTACAAAATGTCAATGGAGAAGGGATCTTTTCTGAGCCCTATACATTCCAGCGCTCAAGAATCCTCACAGCTGCTCTGTGAGATTGACAAGTGTTCATATTAAAAATAAGAAAGAACAGGTGTGATGGTGTTGGATGACTGTGTCAGCATCATCCAAGCAGCAAGTGGCAAGACCAGGCTGTAAACTAAGACCTCTGGAGTATGGGATTTTTAATTGAAACAGGCAGTCAGTCCTAAAGCTCTGGGAAACTTAATCCTTTAGAATATCCGAGGACTAAGTAATTCATAGGACTTGCAATGTTTAGGTATGGTTTTTAATTTTGAAAGATTCCGCTTACTTTTATTTTATGTTTGTGTGTGTTTGTGTTTGTCTGCATGTATGTATGTGTAACATGTGTGTGGCTGGTATCCATGAAAGACAGAAGACAGTGTCTGAGCCCTTGGAACTGATGTCCCAGATGGGTGTGAACTACTATGTGGGCTATGAAAACCCAACCCAGATCTTCTGCAGGAGCAGCAAGTGCTCTTAACCATGATGTCACCAGCCCCTGGTTTTTAACTTTCAAGTACCTAAAATGTTAAGAATTCATAGCAACCCTATGGGGTTGCATATTTCCATTTCATAGATGGGAAAACAGAGGCGCATCAAGGCTAAGTAGCTTGTCCAAAGTTCACGCAGCTAATAACAGGTTGCATCCATCAAGACAGACTGGTCTACAGTGCGAAAACCACCAACCCTTCTAAATCCCTAATTCCTTTATGGAACCCCGAGTTGTTCTTTGGTTCCAGTGCTTACCAAAGGAGGTGTTGTTAGTCTGTGGTGAACTCCTCAGGATGGCAGAGAGGCTACAGGACCTCTCTGCTCAAGGCACGCCCCTTCTCCCACATGTCTCTTCTGGTCTCCTGAAATAGTAACACTCAGGTTAGAACAACTCCACATAGTAAGAGAAAGTGTGTAATGTGGTGCACGCAAAGTAATTTCATGTTCTCCTGAAGAGCAATCCATGGCATGGCAGAGTGTGACCCCGTATGATGGATTCCCCTGTACAACCCCTCCTATTCTAATTCTGTCATATGAAAACACACTCAGTGATGCCATTAACCATCAGAATAATTCTCTAAATGAGATACAAACATGTATTCACCAGGACAGGGGAGTAGAGAAAAGACCAAAAATGCCAAACTGGTGGCCAGGATAGGAACCTCCGTGTGCTGCTGACAAGTGTATACTTTCACACACTTACTTGGCACAACTTTTTGGCTAGCCCTACTAAAACTGAACATGTGCATCCACCATGACTCTGAAATTTCACATCCAGGTGTAGACCTATCTTAGTTACTTTTCTCTCTGCCGTCACCAAAGACCCACAGGAAGCAACTTAGGGAGGATGGACTGATTTTGGCTTACAGTTTGAAGAAGTCCACTCCAGCATGATGGAGAAGGCATGGTGGCGGGAACATGATTGCTGTCCTCATTCCCTTCACGACAGTGGAGCAGAGAGATTACAGGAAGTGGAACCTGGCTTTAAACTTCAAAGCCTGCACACAGTGACCTACTCTATCCACTAAGTCAGTACCTCCTAAGGGTTCCACGGTCTTCCAAAACAGCACCACCAGCTGGGGGCCAAGTGTTCAAACACATGACATTGTACATTTAAGCCACAAGACCCAACAGAATAGATTCACATGTTCCACAAATGACACATGGCATGTTTTTGGAATATGACGTGTTCTAGGAAGTTTGTGCATTTTATTTATTTATTTATTTATTTATTTATTTATTTATTGAGACAGGGTTTCTCCATGAAGTTTTGGTGCCTGTCCTGGATCTCACTTTGTAGAGCAGGCTGGCCTCGAACTCACGGAGATCTGCCTGGCTCTGCCTCCCGAGTGCTGGGATTAAAGGTGTGCGCCATCACCATCCAGCTAGGTTTATGCGTTTTTGTTAAGTGTATGTGTACGTGTGTCTCTGTGTGCTGGTGCCTGTGGAGGCCAGAAGAGGGTGTCAGATCCCTTGGAGTTGGGGTTACAGGTGGACTGAATTCTGGTCCACTGCAAGAGCAGCAAGCACTCTTAATTGCTGGACCATTTCTCCAGCCCGCTGCTGGTTCTTACCAGTAACAAACTGGAAACTAGCTACATACCTACCAATGCAGAATGGATAAGTAAATTCATGAAACACAGCCACTAATGAGAAAGGATGCTATACAGCTACATGCTAGAATATGCGTTAATCTCACACAGAACACTGAGCAAAGACACACACACACACACACACACACACACACACACACACACACACGCTAAAGACAGAAACACTGCACAGTGTATGTTTTCACATATGAAGAAATAAAAAGCAGAATAAGCAAAATGCATCCAGGTTCATCAAAGTGTAGGTAATATTTGTCCTGGAGGTAATACCTCCTACAAAGGGTGTGGAGGATGCTGGTTAATGTCTTTCTTGTTCTGGGTGCTTGTTAAACAACTGGCACTTTGCAAATGTGTTTCAAGTTTATGCTATGTGTCTTTTGGCTTGCATATCATATTCCAATAAAACATCTAGAAAAGCATTTCCTACCTTTCTGATCACTTGGTGAGAATAAAATCTCAGCGTGGGTCTGGCTGGCCCTTAGCACTTCTTACACTACCTCACCCACAGGAGTGCGTTCCAGAACTGGAGGCTTCAGCAAGTCACAGTATCCAGCCCGAATGGTTTTTATTGTGTTTATTTTTATGGTTACCATCTGTATATGGCTATCCTTACTGGGTTTCCATTTATGGTAATGATATAGAGTTTCCATTTAAAATAGCCTCAAGTTAAGAAAGAGCGAATTAACTTACATTAAAAATTATGTAAGTAAATAGTACAGATGGTACTTAGTGACGGTAAACCATGAGAGGGTGGAGTTTGCACAGTATTGTTTAATGGAAAGAAAGCAGGGATTAGAAGGGAGGAAACCAGTCTCAGCTTGTCTCCATCCCTTCAGCAGTCCAGATGCCCAACAAAGACAGACTCTCAAGTCGAAGAACACGTCGTTTACAGAGACTTTCTGAGAAATGTAAAGGAAGGAATATTCCAGGAACAATGGTCAAAGCAAGAGACTGGGAGTAGAGACTTTAGGTTCACTCAGAAAATACGATTATCCAGTCTCTGTGTATGCCAGGCACTGGTGTAGGCTCCGGGCTTGAGCAAAGTGGTCAAGACCCAGCAGAGCCAGTAAATTGATTTGAGGCCATGGTCAAGCCTCTCTACTTTTTAGGTTTCAGGTGGATTCAAGCATAGCTCAGTTCAAATACAGAAGTGATAAATATTGAGGGCTTGGAACGGCAGGAAAAGTGTCACACGGATTTCTGAAAGTGAGAAGACAGAGGCTGTGTTCCCAAGTGTGACTGTGACCACAGGAGCTAAAGACAAGAATGCATACACTGAGTGCACACACAACACACAGATCTTTAGCTGCTTCTCACCTCAGCACACAGCACAACTGGTCCTCCCTTCCACAAGTCAGCAGATGAAGGGTGAAGTTCACTTTCCTGAGTAGCAGGTTTGAGTTTACAGAATTCCTGTTTCCCACTCTCCACCCTTCCCCTCCCCTCCCTTCCTCTTTTCTCCTCTTCTCTCCTCTCCCCTCTTCTTTCCCTTTCCTTTCCTTTCTTTTCTTTTTCTTTCTGTCTTTCTTTCTTTCTTTTTTTTTTTCAGGATCTTGTTAGGCAGTGCTGGCTGACCTTGAACTTGAGATCTTCCTGCTGCAGCCTCCCAGGTCCTGAAATTGCAAGGGTTCACCAGAACACCCCATGTCCTGCTTTCACAATGGCTGCTGACTCCTCTTAAAAAAAAAACCTCTGCTAATTCTGCTTCCCGAATTCCCCTTGTATTTTATAGAAAATGTATCAGAAGCCGGTGTTGGCAGACGGCTCTGGAGTAGAACACCAAGGTTATGGGGATCAGGAAGGGACTGAGAAGAGTTACTCTTGGGGTGTGAGTATTTGGGGTTGTGCAGGGTAAAGCTATTAATATGGGAATCAGGGGAAGGAATCAGCAGTGATAAGACTCACCAGAAAGAGAGATTCTAGAAATTCACAGTGGCTCATGCCTGTGATGTCTGGAGACCAAGGCAGGATTGTGAGTTCAAGGTTGTCTCTGATGTGCTTGGGTCATCTTGCCTTTATATTTTTTTATATTCATTACTGATTAAATGATACTATTTGGAGTAAACAGAATTCAAGTATATTATTAAAACAGATGGTGCTTTTTTTACTCCTCCCCCCCACTTTTGAGATAGGATTTGTCTGTGTTACTCTGAGTGTTCTGGAACTTGCTCTGTAGGCCGGGCTGGCTCAAACTCAGGGATCTGCCTGACTCTCTGCCTTCCAAGCGCTAGGATTAAAGGCCTGCGCCACCACACCTTGACTCTATTTAATGTGGCTACTAGGAAAATTAGGTAGTAACGTGCCTCCCCCTGAAGTCTGCACTAGATGTCTACTGCACACCGCGGTGCCAGGTACTATTTCTACTCTAAGGGGGTACTCAGTGGGTGAGGCCGATAGGAACATATTCCAAGGCAGGCCCAAGACACCAGGACCCCTGGAGATGATGTGCAGGTGCCGGCACCAGCTTTTGTCGCTTTCCTGCTGTGAGGTCTTCCTTCTGTACAGATCCCGTTACTGTGAGAGGACCATCCCTCTGCTCAAACACTGATGCTGTGCCCCTGCGACGCCCCAAAGTAAGCCAAATCTCAGCACAATTCACTGGCTTGCCTGCCAGTTCCCTATCTCCCCAGGGGTTTTGATCTCTGGCCAAAGTGACTTTCTAGTCTCACTCTTCCTTTTCTGTGTCCTCATTTCGGCTGGTCGTTGGGTTGGGAGCACCCCATTGCCAACCCGCCATTTCCCTCTATGGCATCTCCAAGCTTTACTTTTACACCCGTCCCCCTTCTCTTCCATCTGACCAGTCCTCTTCCACAAAGGTCCTGACGATGGCCAGATACTTAAATTGCCCAGACTCCCCTCCCCCCTACAATTCTTTCTCTCCTCATTTCTTAAGATTAGAACTTTGCCTTCTAGGAGGCATGAAAATTCGCCTTTGGGGCCGGGCAGACACAGGAGCAAATAGCTGCTGAAAGGAACGAGATAGGCTCGGAGCCCTGGCGTTAGAAAGGATGGCTTGGAGAAGTCTTGTGGGGGAAGGGAGACACCTCACCCAGCGGAGGTCTTCGTTAAGGTCACAACCCGGGGAGATGAATGAATAATTAAGGTCCTGTCCAGGCTGGAGTGATGGAGGTTGGGGGCAGCTGGGTGACTTTGCCAGTCGGAACAACGGAGGTAGCCACACTTTGTTATCTGTATTACCTGAGTGAGCGCTTTGGTCCAGCGCTAGGGCATTTGCTCACACTTGGGGAGGGGGGTTCTAAGCTGACCTTTTCAAGACCCCTTCAGTAGGCGTGTCTTCAGACTTCTTGGGGCGGGGGCGGGGGTGGGGAGAGTGTGTGTGTAGGGGGTGGGGTGGGCAAATACAGCAGGGTTTGTAGATGGTGGCCTGGATCTCTCAGAGGTTAGAGGGCTTGGGGGTGAGGGACGGGAAGGGAGATTTGTGAGGTACCAGGAAATACTGCGAGTTTTCATCTGTTATAGCCGTGAGCAACTGAAGTTGTTGCTAGGAGGTGCTGTTTGGGACGAGCCTGGTCTAGAAAGACTGAACTTCCTGGGGGACTCACTCAAGGTCATTGTTCCTAGCAACACGAGGGCTGTAGGGAGTCGGTGTGAGCGCCGAAATCTTTAAGGTCAAGACTGCCTTTGTGTTTCCCCGGCAGTCAGTTCCGAGCCGGCCACGTGGGAAGCGCGCAAACTAAGTCCTTCCAAACCGAACTAACTAAAAGGAAGGAGACAAAAGCACCGGCTCTTTCCCACTCCACGCCGATTCTACCCACGCTTGCCAAGTTATTCTTACTCTCTCTCGGGAGCTGGCGAGCCAAGGTTGAAGGGTGCAAAGCCGTGGTCACCGAGGAGTGGGGGGGACCAGTTTAATGCCCTAGTAACGTAGGGTGGGCGAGTGGGCGTGTGCGCAAGCACGTGCCCGCACCCAGGAGTGCTTTGGGGGGGAGGGAGGGAAGGGAGTGGTCTCCAAAAGGGGGAGGGGAGAAGGCAGGGGGGGCGGGGAGAAGCAGGCTTTTTAGGACCCGGTACAGGCGGGGGAGGAGAAAGAAGGCAAGGAGGCGTCTCCCGCGCTCGCCAGGACCGTGCCACCTGCCCGCTCGCCCGCCCGGCGCACTAACGCTGCCCACAAGCCAACATGCTGCCGAGACTGGGCGGCCCCGCGCTGTCGCTGCTCCTGCCGTCGCTGCTGCTGCTGCTGCTGCTGGGCGCGGGCGGCTGCGGCCCCGGAGTGCGCGCCGAGGTGTTGTTCCGCTGCCCGCCCTGCACGCCCGAGCGTCTGGCCGCCTGCGGCCCCCCGCCCGACGGGCCCTGCGCCGAGCTGGTGCGAGAGCCCGGCTGCGGCTGCTGCTCGGTGTGCGCCCGGCTGGAGGGCGAGGCGTGCGGCGTCTACACCCCGCGCTGCGCCCAGATGCTGCGCTGCTACCCCAATCCCGGTTCCGAGCTGCCCCTGAAAGCGCTGGTCACCGGCGCGGGTACCTGTGAAAAGAGTCGCGTGGGCGCCACCCCACAGCAGGTTGCAGGTAATGCGGACGGTGAGCACTAGTTTGGGAGGAAAAAAATCTCTCAGCTCAGCGGGGTCTCCTGACTGGCAGCCCTCACGTGGGGGAAAGAGAGTCTGTCTGGACCCTGGGACTGTTGTAGAAACAGCCCAGTCCTTGATCTGATCCAGGGAGACTCTGGAGAGCGGGAACCCGAAAGATAGATTCCCGGGAGGGAGGCTAGAGGTTGAGCAGGCGGGATTTGGTGGGGGTAAACCAGGAGGGAGAAGGAGACACCGTGTCACCACGGTCTTCCCTGGGTGAAAGTGACCCTCACTTCTACTCTGGCGGGACTTAGTGGTGAGGAGAGTATTGGTCAGATCTAGGGGCGGTGGGGTGGGGGTGGGAGTGGGAGTGGGGTTGTAGGAACTTGAAACTTATTTAGAACACAGGTTGAGTCAGTGACCACCGGTCGAATGCTCCCCGGTGGGAAAGCTGCTGGGAGGCCGAGGCCACCGGGCGCAGGTAACACCGCAGACCTCGGGTGAGAAGGGATCGCATGGAGGGAACCTTTCTCCTGGCATTGGGAGGTGAGAAGAAAAGACCTGGCGTTTTTTATAGGGTAAGGTTGCACGTGGAGAATGGAGGGGGCTCCCTCTGTGTACCTTTAGCCGGATCGCCAGCTGCATTCCGACACCCTGGTAGCCAAGCTGTGCGGCTGAGCATCTGGGCCTCAGGTCTGAATGCTGGAGCAGCTTGAGAGCCGGGAAGCAAGAACTCTTAACGTGGGTGTGTGTGTCACACCCTACCTCCTCCTAAATCTAGAGAACTCTTCCTATCCCCCAGAATGAGGGAGGTGGGGTTCTTTGTTAAGGAACCCTTCTTTCCAAAAAAAAAAAAAAAAAGTTAACTTGAGGAACACAGTTCACTTTTTTTTCCTTCTTCATTACGAAAAGCCTCCTGCCCCTTCGGTCTGTAGAAAGCTGTAATTGTTTTATTTCGTCTTGGGGACAGTGCTGAATTGTACCCACTATACGCTAATGTTTAAAAGGAGACTTTGCCCAAGTTTCTCAGAGGTGTTGGTTTAAAAGAAAGAAAGGAACGAAGGAAGGAAGGAGGGAGGGAGGGAGGGAAGAAAGGAAGGAAGGAAGGAAGGGAGGGAGGGAGGGAGGGAGGGAGGGAGGGAGGAGAGAGAGAGAGCACAAACATTCTTGCTGCTTTTCGATTTCTTTGTGCACCCGGCACTTTCCCTGGGTCTGCTACCGCCCAGCCCCCACAGAGTTAGAGGTCAGTTGAAGCCTTCTCATTCTTGGAGACATTTTTGACCTTGAGTCCAGAGCAAGGTGGGGCTTCCTCTGATTGGAGTCCCAGGCTTTCTTTCTTCACTCCCAGCCTGCCTTGGAATTAATCCTTGCCTCTTACTTCTAAATAATGATAAAAAGAAAAAGAAGTCCTCTCTCCACCCCCTCCCTCCTCCCCCATCACCTCTGGGGCCCCAGAATCATCTTCCTCAACAGGCCTTGCAGAATCCTTCAAATTTTGACCATGTTACCAAATCCTGGCATACTGTCCTCTCATGGTTTTAGTGCCTCCCCCCCCCCCCCCCCCCCCGCCCCCCATGGCATTCATTCTAACCCTGAAATCCAGCCTTCCTGCTTCCCAAGACTCTGAAATAGATTGGAGTCTTATGCAGGCAACAGATGTGGCAGGTTCCCTGGGTCACTTTTCCTTACAGGCGGCGGGGTGGGGGTGGGGTGAGGGAGGTGGGGTGAAGGGGGTTGTCAGGGGAGCTAGGGGACAATGAGGTAAGTTCGTGGGAAGAATGTCACTCTGGATTTTCTGCCTGGTTATGGGTCTCCCTTCTACTGACTCATCCCAGCTGCTGCCTCAGCCTTCTCCCAAGCAAGGTCCAGATGCCTTCCACATTTTTCTCTTGTGTTCCTGTCTGGAAGAGGCGGGGATTAACCAAGGTAGGGGGTGGGTTGGGAGTGGGAACTGGAAGCTGAGTAGGTACACTTGAAAACGGTGGTCAGCAGGACTGCAGGGCTATCAGAGGAGTCATTTGGGCGGGAGCCTGGTTTTGCAAGGGCCTCTAGAAGAGGGGCAAAGATAGGGGCTTCTAGGCCTGTGGGAGAGGCTTTTGAGTTGGGGCAGGGACTAGGGACTCTGTGTGGAGAATGTTGAAGTCCCAGTTGTGGGGAGGAGATATCACACACGGCCCAGACAGATCTGAGCAATGAAGGCCGCTGCCTCCCCACTCACTGTCTTTTACCCCTCTCCTCCTGACTCTGAAGGCTGAACCCCTCCCCCGACCGACCGGCAGCATTCCTCTTTGAGCAGGTTGCTTTTGAGAATTTTAAGCATACCCCTCTTATTTCCACGCAGCGCACCCCAGCAGTTCCGGCTTTGCTGCTGGTTCTTTTGTCTTTGTTCCCAGGGACTCAGGGGCTGTGTTGCTGGCTTCCTGGGGATGGCAGGAAGGCAGGGGTTGGGGGTGGGCACATCAGTGGGTAGAAGTGGCTGGTGGTGATCCTGCATCCCAAGAAGTGATGGGCTGGGCCTTTTTGGTTCATAGAAACAGAAATCAGGCTGGGAATCAGGCCCCGGGAGAAAAATGAAAAGCGAACTCCGAGAACTGTCACAAATCCGTGCTTTATAAAGGGTCTGGGAGGGAATAAGGTGGTAGAGTGGGCAGAAGTACCTTAAAAAAAAATCTCTGGTGGGGTCACTGAATACGGGGTGGAGGCTTGGACCAGGCTAAGCCCTTTCAGAATTCAGCCAGGCTAGTTCCTCAGCAGTTCTCGTCTCCTGTCCTCCATCCCCCCCCCCCCCCCCCCCCCCCCCCCCCCCCCCCCCCC
>CABHPR010157868.1:0-40282 GCA_902168415.1 Peromyscus melanophrys | reverse complement strand
CTCGCTTTGGAGACCAGGCTGGCCTCGAACTCACAGAGATCTGCCTGCCTCTGCCTCCCAAGTGCTGGGATTAAAGGCATGCGCCACCACCGCCCGGCTGGACACATGTTTTTAAATGATAGTTTCTGTGGCAAAAAGATTAAAAAGAAAAGAGAGGGGGGAGATGAATGGAACGCACAGGAGGTCTTTGTTGATGTCTTCTAGCATATGGAAAACAGCAGAGTAGATGGAGAGGACGTTTGTGTTCACATGAACACCCCAGTGACCAAAGATCCTTCTACTAGGACCCACGTTCTAAATGGTTCTTCACTTTCCAAGAGCGTCACCTTAGACAATTTTACCACATAGACTTTGGGAAAAGTTCAACATTCAAACTAAAGAACCAAACTGCACAGTAAGGCAAACTTAAAATAGCTAAATGGAAATTTGGTCAAAATAAAAAAATAAATAAAAATAAATTTTAAAAAACGCAATCATAAATTTCTTTTTATAATTCCCCTCATGAACTCATGAAAATCAGTGGTATTGAAAAAAATATGTGGAGCATCAAAATATGTGTTGCCAACAAAATTTTCATCTTTGTTCCTTAATTATTTTATTTCCTCATATTATAGAAATGCAAGTGAATTATGTTTCAGGAAACAAAGTCTTTAATATGTCAGATATTTTAATAATTTATTTCTTTTCCTCTCTAGAGTTACATTTTAGCAGTAGCTTTGCACATATTTAAATTTATATGAAGCTTATACAAAAATAGGCCAGAATATCCTAGGGAAAATTTGTTTTACATTTTTATTATCAGCCTCTTTCTAAGCCACCTGCTGCAGTTGCCTTACGTTCTAAGTGTGCAACTGACAGTTACTAATAAAGCATTAAGTTAAAGTAGACAATGATAACAGGCCAAACAAAACAATGTTTTTCTACCTCATTTTCCTCCATTTAAGTGATAACTTTAAAGGAACATATCTGACTTGTAATTGTTCTGGTTTGTTGCTATTTGAACAGTTCTGAATTGAGACATAGACTATATGTGAAAGTTAATACAATAACTTAAATTTCAAATTAACTCAGTCCAGATTTTTCACTTTTTTCATTTATTGAATATGTATTCTTTTCTTATATAATATATTCTTATTAAAGTTTCTGTTCCCTCTACTCTTCCCAATTTTTTCCCATCTCCCCTCCCAGATCCACTCTTTTTCTGTCTCTCATCAAGGAAAAAAAAAAACAGGCTTTCAAGAGGACAACAAAGATGACAAAATAAAATATAATAAAATAAATGAAAAACCATCACATCAAAGTTGAACAAGGCAACCCAACAGAAGGAAGAGTCCCAAGAGATGGCACAAGAATCAAAAACTCATGTGTTCTCACAGTCAGAAGTCCCATAAAAATACTAAGCTAAAAGCTATAGCATATGCAGAGGACCTGGTGCATACCTGTGCATGATGACTCAGCTTCGGGGAGTTCATATGTGCCTTGCTTGGTTGTTTCTGAGGCCCTTATTCTCCTGGTGTCCTCCATCCTCTCTAGCTCTTACACTCTTTCCACTTCCTTTTCAGAAGGGTTCCCTGTGCTCTGAGAGAAGGGATTTGATAGAGATACCCCACTTAGACTATCTCTTCATATAATGTCTTACTGTGGATCTCTGCATCTGTTCCTGTCTGCTGCAGGAAGAAGCTTCTCTGATGATGACTGAATAAAACACTGATCTATGAGTATAATAGAATGCCATGTCATTAGGAATAATTTTATTGATAGCTTTTTGGTTGATTGGTTTTGACTTTTTGCTTTGTTTTGTTTTAAGACCAGTAGTGTTTGGTTTTACCCTAGATCTCTGAACTATCTAGTCTCTGGTTCTTTCAAGGGGCATTATTTCATAGACGTGATTGAGGATAACAACAGAAATGATGCATGTGCCAGGTAATGTCCCTGGGCTGGGACCCATGTATTTTGACATGAAGAATTAGCCCTGCTTTTACAAAGCCTCACTGTGAATTGTGGCTATCTGATGTTTCCATTTATTTAACAAGAAGAATGTATGGACAGTCATGATCTCTGTGTCCTTGCCACAGGATTTGTTCTTGGATGCTTTTATCTCAGAAACTATCTTTGAATTTATTGAGACAAAAGCAATATAAACAAATCAGATTCAATTTATACCTGTAAATGTCATAAATATTAAAAATTGTTATGCAGCATGTTTCTCTGTAAATGTCGAAGTGTATGATGTTGCCTCCTATATTTAACATATCGGATTGGTTTCCCCATTCATGTTTTTCTGATGTGTATCAATTAGAAGTTCCATTTAAGGTCATCCATGAGCAATTATTTATAGATTTCACTACAACATAAAGAAGATTTGATTCTGTCAATTCAAAGTTCAAGCACTCAGCAGGATAGGAATATTTAAAAGACTTATATATAAGGATTTATAATTTTTGCACAGTCTATGCCCTGTGATTTTTGTGTTGATATTTTTATTCCATATTTATCAAATTTATGCATGATAGATAATCTTTATGATAGATAATATCATTTCTCTTATTTTGTTGATAAAAAATCTATCTCAAAGATATTTTATAAGGGATAAAAATAAGTTAAGTCATGACTAGAGTACAAATACTATCCAATGGTCTTAGAGTCTGTACTGTACTTAGTGGTACACTGCTAGAGCTGAACCAATTAACTAGCTGAATCTGTTTCTCCCTTTTTCTGTAACATACTACAGCTGATGTGATCTTCAAGGGGAAAGGCTGCTCTGGTGTGGGGCTTCTGAATGAGCAATTGGCTGTTGACTCTGTGCTAAATATCTCCCATAAGAATCAATTGTCTCAGTGGTTCCATGGAAAATAATATTCCATCAAATTTCTCATAGCAATGTCCAAAACAGCTATATAACAACAGAGTAATGTTTGGGTTTTTGTTGTTGTTGTTGTTGCTGCTGCTGCTGCTGCTGTTGCTGCTGCTTTTGGTTTTTGGTTTTTTGAGACAAGGTTTCTCTGTGTAGCTTTGGAGACTTTCCTGGAACTAGCTTTGTAGCCCAGGCTGGCCTCTAACTCACAGAGATCCACCTGCCTCTGCCTCCCGAGTGCTGGGATTAAAGGCATGTGCCACTACCACCAGGCAACAATAGAGTATTATTTGTAGGAACTGGGACAGAATTGCTTTAAAAATAAAGCCATAAAAGCAGGAAATAATGAAAAATCACTTTGAGGGAAAAATACAAGCAAACTAAACAATGTTTTACTAAAAACAACTAACTGAATGTTTAGGAAACAGTAAAGTCAAAAGTCTAGCATGGTGGCACATGCTTGTGGTCCAACACTTGGAAGGCTGAGACAGGATTTCCACATGTCCAAAGCCAGTCTGGCTACACAGTAAATTCTAACCCAACATAGGCTGCATAGCATGTTTCTATACAGAAACAAAAATATTAACAAATAAGCAAGCAAACAAACAAGAAATGAAGTTCAGTTGCAGCTATTGTTTTAGACACAATGATGGAGAATTAGTCAATTTTAAAAAAAATCACTGTTGAAATGCTGAAGAATGCATTTCAGAAACAAAGAAAAGTACTGCATAAGGGGGAAAGGGATGGCAGTGAAGGATGCAGGGAATATTGCATCTCAGAACAACTCTGAGCAGCATTCTCTGAGCTCTGAGCTCTGACCTTTCTGATGAGTTCTGTAATTCTCATGGGTTTAGAAATATATAAAGGAATGCTTGCAGCTTTGTTCTTTCCAGATTCTAGTAAGGCGAACTAAACAGTTATATGGTTCAAATACACCGTTAAAATAGGTCATTCAAGTTCTCTCACAACCGACACTAACACCTGTCCCTTGGTCACAACAGCTCTCTTTTAGCGGTTTATGTTTTCACTTGCTGGTTTTTAAAGACAACACAATTATTTCAACATTACTCATACTTGACTCCACACTGTCACCTATTTAATTTGTGTATATTTTCTAGATTTCTCTCTGGGAATCTTCCAGACAACTCTCCTACATCTTTCAAACGTTCTGCTGTTAAATCAACACCCTTCCTTGGGATACTGCATGTATTCTAAGTAATTCCTTCTTAAGCTTTTATAAATATTAAATGTGTTTCATTCACGGCAGTACTACCCACTAGGCATTAAATTACACCAGAGAAGATAACACCGTACAATTATGTTCATACACATATGTTTATCTGTGTATGTATGATATATGTGGTATACGTATATTTGTATGTGAATATTTATACACATACATGTATACACACACACATATATATATATAAATATATGTACATATCATATACAATAGAGATATATGTTGTGGTGATTTGAAAGAAAATGGCCCTCAAAGGGAGTGGCTGTTAGGAGGTGTGGCCTTGTTGGAGAAAGTGTGTCACCATGGAGGTGGGCTTTCAGGTCTCATATATGCTCAAGCCACGTCCAGTGAGACAGTCCATTTCCTATTGCCTTCTGATCAGGATATAGCCAGCACCACGTCTGCCTGCATGCTACTGTTTCCTGCTATGATGACAATGGACTAAACCTCTGAAAATATAAACCACCCCAACTAAATGTTTATTCTTTATGAGTTGCCATGGTCACAATGTCTCTTCACAGCAACAGAAATCCTAACTAATACATATATATACATGCATTTGCTCACCCATGGCCCAACTTGTGGAAACATTTTACTACAGAATTTTCTAAAATATTAGCTAAATGTTGTAAGTGTTCCAAAGAACAAAAATGTAAACGTTCAAATGACCCAAATGTTATATCATTTTCACCCTAATTACACTGCAGTAGGTGACCAATGATCTGGTGAGTGGAAGTCCAAACTCTGAAGATAGTTGTTCCATATGTGTGAATTGAGGAAAGGTCTAACACAATGTCAGGCAAATCTCTGAAGACATATCTGTTGATCAGTTATCTGGATTTTATGATAATGTGCTCTTATTATTATATTTTTTTTATTTTTAGGTAAGTTTGCATGTTAGACTTCATAACAGAAGCCATCCTCTACCCTTCCTCTGTATGCAACAGTTCTTACCATTGGCCACATTGGCTTTTTCTGCATCTTTGTTAGATAATGAGAATTACTGAGTAACTGGAACATGTGCATCTCCTTTTAAAGGACCTTCATTTACATATGTGAAATTCAAATTCCTGAAACTGAAATGTGTACAGGTTGTTACCTAGCAGATATCTGATTCTGAAATATTTTTGGTAATCCAGTCATCTCCTCTATGTATTTTCTTCTTCCAAATCAGAAACCAAATGGAAATCATACATTGGGTTTAGTTGTCACATCTCTTTGACCTCTTATTATGTTAACCATCTTTGCTTCTAATTGTACCTCTTATTATGTTAACCATCTTTGCTTTTAATTATTTGCTCATTTATAGACAAGGTTGTCTGGCAGTGGCTCGTGTTACATTCAAAGAATGGCTTTTGGTCAGGAACATGGCACAAGTGTTGTGAGTTTTTCCAGGGCATCTCATTAGTAGGTGTCTCATGGCAGTTAGTGCTTCATACGCCAACTTCCTCACTTGTGAATATGGAAAATGACAAAGTTCTCCATCATAATGTGAACCATTTTCATTTTGTATAATGGAAATAAATTCAGATTTAGTGTTCACATTTTCATGTGATACATTTAGCGTCTATTGATGACTTACAGTCAATTCAACTAAATATGATGTATCAAAACCAGGAGTTTTGACATGTCATTTTCTGCATTTAGTTTCCTTTATTTTAGGGAAGGGCTCTTGCTTCTTGGTTATTAATTAGCTAATTCATATATTTAATGTACTAAGTTATGTCATGTTTCTGCTCCTGGATTCTTATTCCTTTACTTGAGTTTTGAGTGCTGTCAATGTATCTTTCATTGTTAAAACTCTACACATTTACATAATGAGATCTAATCTGAATGAATATCCTGGCCTACTGCCATGCATTTATTTCTATATTTCTACTTTAAAATTGTTATTTTGGCAGCTTCATATATACATATTATGTATTGTGACCATGTTCCTCTCATTATCTGTTCTTAGCCTTCTCCCACTCCTGGCTTACCTGATGACCTTCCTCGATTCCTCTTAATTACTATTTAGGCTCTTACTTTTATGTTGTTGTTGGTTTGTGGGGAGGTTGTGCAAGTAGCCATAAATATGTTTTGCATGACTACTAAATTTTTTAAAATTCTTTATCTGACATCCCAAAATAACCCTCAATGTCTTTCTAATCTCCTTACTCCAACCTTAGAAACAGAACAGACTCCATCACTGCTCTTAACAAGGGACAGTTATTTAAATGTAAGTGTTTGGTTCATTCATATAAGCATAGTTTTGCACACACATATGTAAATGTGTTTAGGGAAGAATTATTGGTTTTAGGATGCTGAACATTCAAATTTATTAATTTATTGTGAATCATTAAAATCTTGAATTGTGTTGATTTCTACTTGATGTCTTCCTTGTGTGCTTTAGGATTTTCTTCTATATAGTGCTTATTGGAGTCACTTAGATTCAAGTATTTTCTTCACCTAAGTTCCTTCTACCTGTTCAGCCTTACAGATGCTGCTTATCTTACATCTACTTGGAGAAGCATCTATTATAAATCACCACGAGTCACTACCGAATTCTAGAAGGGCTGGGACTCTCGTATCTTGCTTTACTAATACCTAGTCATATGGTTTTACTAAATAAATGTTACTAATGGATGGCTTCATGGTGAAGTCATGATAGGGGATAGAAAGCTATTAGGCTATTATTCATTGTTTGTTAAGGCAGATCATCACTGGTATAAAAGATGGAGCAAAACATGGTATCCAGTCTAAGAAAATGCTCTTTCATCAAGCTTTAAGGAAATGTTTGAATTTAGCCATTCTTTTTAAATCAGTATAAAAAAATTCCAAATATTTATCAATTTATCAATCCAATATTTATCATGGTGATTTTTCTGCAAAGTCAAGCAGTTTTGCATTCCTTATTGGTAGAGTAATAATAAAATCATGTAAAAATATTGAGATAGAAAAAACAATGGAATGACTTAAATATAAATATTAGTAATATAGACATAAAATGTACTCTAAATCACAGGCTAAACCAAAAATGCCAAAAGCAGATCCTAAAAACCTTTTGCGATACTCACTTTGTGTCCTCAAAGAGCAATAATGAAGCCACCCACAGGAAAGTCAAACTTCTACAGAAATCAGGGTGCCTTTCCACGTTTTGTGAATGGTTGTTAATAGAGAAAATTTGGCATTTAATGGAAATATTTTCTAGATACTTTATATATTATTCTATCAAATCAAATACAGACAATGCCTCTTTGACAAATTTCTATGATTCACAAGGATTTTTATAAGCATAGAAGTAAACCTATGTAAGAAATACAGATGAATTATCTAAAAATACAGTCAGAGGCAGGAGGATCTCTGTGAGTTCGAGGCCAGCCTGGTCTCCCAAGCGAGTTCCAGGAAAGGTGCAAAGCTACACAGAGAAACCCTGTCGCGAAAAACCAAAAAAAAAAAAAAAAAAAAAAAAATACAGTCATATTATAGCATTTTGCAATGTTTATCAAATATAAAATGAAAGACCTTTTATTTATTACTAATAAGAAAACATGTTTCAACATTTATTAAAATACAATATCTAATTTAAATTCAAATGAGGACAATTTAATTATAATGTAATATTCTCAGTCTAAGGGAAATAAATAAGCTATCAGTTTAAAACTAAAGAGGTAGTGGATGAATATAAGGACAGAGTTTTATGGAAATAGCATAGCATTAGACATATGAACTTACTGCAGTTGTGACAGCATGCTTTAATCTTGTGCAAGTTCAAGTCAAAAAATATATATCCAAGCATGGAGAGGGGAAGTGAGTATAAGTTCCACTCCTAGATAAGGAGCTAATCACCATTGATACATGCCAGAAAAATCAAGAGACAGTCTTATTTCAAACAATATATTCTGATTACAATTCTCCCTACCCCAACTCATCCCAGCTCTTCTCTAACCTCCCCATCCACCCAAATCTGCAACCTTTCTTTCTCTCTCTCTCTCTCTCTCATTAGAAAACATACAGGCATCTGAAAAAATAAGATAAAATAAGAACAAACAAACAAGATTAGGATAAAACAAACAAACATATAAAAAAAGAAGCCAAGAAAAAGCATAAGAAACACATACGGACATGGAGACACACAGGTTCCTATATACAGAAAAACCCATAAAAACAAAGTCATAAACCATAATATTTAAACAAAAGACATGTGAGGCTAAAAAAATAGTATGAGGCAAACACATAATTATAATACAGAAACAAACAAACAAACAAAACTCCCAAAACAGCATTGAGTTTGTTTTCTGTAGGCCATCTACTTATCTTTTTAAAGGTGTGGTCCCTGGTATGTAGTCTATGCTCCAGCTGAATGCCATCCATCAAAGAATGCATAGAACAAATTATACTTGATGGGATTTTTAAAGAGGCAGACACAACATAAAAGTAGGGAAAACAGAATGGATACGGGAGAAGGTGGAGGAGGGGAATGAATATAATCAAAATACATTACATGGAAATTTCATAAAACTAATGAACTAATAAAAATTATTTAAAAAATAACTAAAAACATCCTCTACCTCACCTAAAAGGAGAAGATACTTAGCATTAGAATAACCATAAAATATATTCCAAAGTATTTCCTGTATCAAACTTCACATACCTTAATACAATTTAGAGAACAAAATTATTCTGACAATTCACAACACACAAGACTTTTACCTACTTAGATCCTACTTCCTATACACTGTAACTTTTCCCAATTTACTAACCATCAACAAGTTTACTCAACTACTATGCAGAAGACTCCCTGACTTGGGGTAGGATCTCTCAGCTCTGACTTCACATTCAATCCCTGGATGTCTTTGAATAAATATTAATGCCTAGAATGTGTTCCAAACTTGCTAAGTCTGAATTTTGAAGAGTCTGAGGTGTGGATGATTTTCAAAAGCCTCCCAGATAATTGTCCTTTGTATCTGGTCTTGAGCTATCTGTACTGAACTGGGTAGAAGAAATTTGATGACTAGTGAGAAAATCATGGAGGTGGATATGAGTAGTCTTCTTTGCTCTCTATATCATAGTGTAAGAGTTCAAATATCAGATATGTGTAGGTTTTAACTGTCCAAGAAAGTCCTTCCTCAGGGTGTCCCAGTGAACAACATATTTAGGAACACTTACAGTTAGTTACCCATACCCATTCAGTGAATATTTACTGAAGGGCATTGTCTTTGGGTGTTGTTTTCACATAGAGGATTCAGAGAAGGACAGACACCCCACACTCAGTTGTTGTTCGAATCTTAGATGGTCTTTTAATAAAAAACCTAGAGCCAGATATCAGAGTGAAAGCTGGAAGATCATAGAAGCAGAACAGCCAGCCACTAGTTCTTACCTCTACAAAATCCTCAGCATAAAGAGAGGAGTTCCTATTTCCTCATGCCTTATATACCTTTCTCTACCCTGCCATATTACTTCCTTGGATTAAAGGCATGTGTGCTTCCCAGGCAAAGGCATGAGATCTCAAGTGCTGGAGTTAAAGTTGTGTGCCACCATTGCCTGACTCTGTTTCTCTTCTATACTGGATCAGTCTCATGTAGCCCAGTGTGACCTTGAACTCACAGAGATCCAGATAGATCTCTGCCTCGTGAGTGGTGAGTGATAGGATTAAACATGTGTGCCACCACTGCCTGACCTGTATGTCTAATCTAGTGGCCGGCTCTGTCCTCTGATCCTCAGGCAAGTTTATTAGGATACACAATATATCACCACACTCAGGCTGAAAATGAAAGTCAGCAAACTTCAAATGATAAGAAACTTAATCCATCCTTCTCACAGATGTAACAAAAAAGCAATGATTTTGAAATACACTTTGAACAAATTAGGAGACAATTTGCAAAGTGTATAAACACACTTGTAGTAGAGCTTTCCAAAAAATTAAGTTCAAAGAGGAATCGCTTTCTCCCTCTTGATTATTTTTACCTTGATTTATGAGGCTGATTAGTTGTAAGTTCTGAGAGTAAGAGAGAGGAAAATCACTTCTTTGTTAGGCATGGTGGGATGGAACTGAGTACCAATACTCACCATCTCCTTCTCATTTTGAGGGTTTCTCTTCTTAAAATCTATGCAATGTCTTGAACTGAGAGTTACATAAAGCCTTTATCCCATAACTTGCTTTTGGCAGGTTATTTTACCACAGCAACAGAAAATGAAACTAAGATAGTGTTCTAAGTATGCAACAGTAGTTCTGAGATGCATAGCTTGTGTTGAGTCATGGTTATGTTTATTTTCAATGATATTAGATTTTCCTTATATTCCTAACAGTATTTGAACCAGAGGTATCTCAAATGTTCTTTCTAATCAAATCCTTTCCAGCACTTCCTTCTATCAATTACTAGCTGATTACTGTAATGGTTGTAAATATGTTCCATTGTCATCTCAATGTTTTATTATTTTTATTTTCTGATATTATAATACAATTACATCATTCTCCACTTCCATTTTCTCCCTCCAAACACTCCTTCACTCTCCTTCAAATTCATGGCCTCTAATTTCATTAACTGTTGTTACCTGTGTGTGTGTGTGTGTGTGTGTGTGTGTGTGTGTGTGTGTGTGTGTAATGCATATGTCTGTGTGTATCTATATAATTCATACATATGTGTATGATGTATATGTGTGTATATGCATATATATTTCTAAATGAACAAATTTACAGCCTGCTCAGTCAATAATATGTTACTTATGTATGTTTTCAAGGCTGACCATTTGGTATTGGATAACCAATTGGTGTACTTGTCCTTGGGGAAGAAAGACTTTCAGCACTCCTCAGTTGCCTGTAGTCCTTTGTGTATGATGGTTGCATCCTGGGCTTCCACCTGTCCACCTTGGCTTATCTACTGTTGTTGTCCTTGATAGTTCTTGTTTGGGCAGTCATGATGGTGAGAATTTATTTCTTGTACTTTCAGCATGTTTTCAGAGTTTTATTCCCTGTGATTTGCTTTTTTCCCAACTTTATTACAGCTTTTTTTTCATTTAATTATATATTTTTATTATTGTCATATTTCAGAACTACAGTTTTCATTATGACATAATAATTGTCTTTAGTGTGGTGCTTTAATTAAGTTTATCATCACATAATGCCATTATTTCAGTTGATTTCATGAAATGCCTCAGTTGGCTATATTCTCTTAATGACTATTGCATTTATTTCCTAATTTAAGACATCTGTACCTATACTCAAATCATTAAAATAATAATTCTTCATGTTTTTATTACATTTTCAATTTTTCTGAAATATATTATTTTAAAATGTTATTTATTCTGACTTGTAGAAACCATTTTCATCTTTTGGGGAAGAACAGCTAATCATTTGGTAAATATTTCACTTGTGAGCTAAATACCTGTAACTTTGCCAATTTACCTCACACTTTGATTTCAGATATTTTATCCAAAATCAAAAATCTTTTTGCATACTATTTGGTTTACAGTTTAAGCTACCTTTGTCATTTAAAATCCATCACACTGGTGCTCTTGGCTCTGAAATCTGCCTTTGCATTCCTTTCTTAACTTTAGTGACTGAAACTCATTTTTATTTTTGAAATGGTAGGGATTTTGATGGGGGTGTAAAGCCAATGTTCTAATTCTAAATCTGTTGTAGTGAATGAGCATATAAATTATGTTTTATAGTGAAAGTGTAAAATACTGTGTGAAGCTTCACTGTATTAGAATGGTTCTTGCAACTGAACAGAAATTCTTGGAGAAGCATAGACCTTGGATATGGTTTATTCAAGTATGTGACTTATTTTTTCAAGTTATTTATAATTAGGTTTTAATTACTTTTAAATAAGAATTTGTCCTCTTTGACCTTTAAATTTTTAATTTATTTTCTATTCTCAAAGATAGTCTTAATCTTATTAGGAATTATTTTGAAACAATAACAGTAGACAAAACTTAAAAAATTCAGATAAGTTGAAGCAATAACTATTTTCTGGTATTTTCTAGAGATATTTTAATAGAAATTACACATAAATATTTTATAAAGCTGAATAAGGACATGCAGATGTCTATGACCCACCAATTCTCATTCTGGTAAAAAAAACCCTAAATATTTGTTCATGCATTTACCAAATGCTATCTTCCAATGTCTTCATATATTAATCAGAGCAAACTCTGAAGAGTAGAAATCACCTAAAATTACATCCCTGAATATAGTTTTTTAGATATACTCATATGGCCAGCAAGAAAGTAGTAAGATAAACAATACTTGTAATCAGTAGAATGGATGAATCAAAACAAAAATTAATAATATGAGCTCCTGTATCCCAGATACAAATCTTACTCCACTTAAACAACATTCAAAAACAGTAAACATAATGTTGGGCATGGGTCTCAGTGATAGAGCACTTAACTAGCATGTGTAAGCCCCTGGGTTCAAGCATTAGTATTTTCAAAAGTAAAATGAACAAAATTCATGCACATCTTTGTAGCTTGCATCTAGAAGTCTCTACACAGTCCTGTGTTAAGGTGTGGTCGCCAGAGTGGTGCTGAAGAACTTTTTGGAAGTAATAGCTAATGAGATGTTCTTAGATGACAGGACTCTTGACCTTCAGGAGGCCATGGGACCTCAGGTCTCTTCCTTTCCTCTTATATTCTATGGCTCTTGATGCAAGCAGTGTGATTCTGTCACATACTCTTCTGCAATGTGTCACTTTGAACAACCTGAATGATATAGACAGAAACAATCTATCATGGACAGTAACCACAAATCAGTGAGCCTTTTATTTTATAAGGTAACTCTTTCAAATATGATTTTATAAGTAATGGAATAAGTTCCTTTGTCTTTAAAAGGGAAATGTATTTGTAAATTTGCATGTATTTTTATACAACGTCCTTTAAATTGCATGCAAAGAAGCCATATAATAGTGGCTGCGTGTCATGAATGTAAGCATTTGAATTCGAGACAGGTTGATAGTGATTTTAGCATATGCCTTTCATATTATATTTAAGGACAAATGAACATATTTTGCATTGAAAATACAGGATAGAACCTTCCTCTGTCTTCACAGGGCCAGTTAACAGATAAAAGTCATTTCCATTCACCTTTTTCCCTTGCATGTGTTACTCACTCAAGAAAGCCAGACAGCTCTGAATGGAATGGCAATTCTCTTAAGGAATAAAGACTGGCATCAAATTATCATATTACACATTTATTCCGGTAATTGCATTGATTCAAAATTGTGTAAAAAATCCCCATAAATAGATATTCCACACTGTTGTTAGTAGAAAATATATGTTATATTTTTAATATTAGGGATGTGTTGTTAGTGTACTCGTATCTCACATTCTATTGACCTAGCCTCTACATCCTTCCTTTTACTTAAAAGTTTATTTGGGAGTATTGACATTCTCGTGTTTGTGAATGATAATGTTAGTTATAAACAGACAAATCTGAAAGTATGAGAAATGGTGATGGTTATTAAGTGCTGTGGGATGGTCTGTATGTCAAACATGTTGCTTATTGGTCAATGAATAAAACACTGATTGGCCAGTGGTCAGGCAGGAAGAAGTATAGGCGGGACAAGGAGGAGAGAATTCTGGGAAGTGAAAGGCTGAGGAGACACTGCCAGCTGCCACCATGACAAGCAGCATGTGAAGATGCCGGTAAGCCACAAGCCATGTGGCAAGGTATAGATTTATGGAAATGGATTAATTTAAGATATAAGAACAGTTAGCAAGAAGCCTGCCACGGCCATACAGTTTGTAAGCAATATAAGTCTCTGTGTTTACTTGGTTGGGTCTGAGCGGCTGTGGGACTGGCGGGTGAGAGAGATTTGTCCTGACTGTGGGCCGTGCAGGAAAACTCTAACTACAATTAAGGAATTTCATTTTTTCAGGACAGCTAAGTTTAGCATAGTTTAGAACTCAAATCTGCAAATTCTACTCTCTTATCCCAATAACTACAAGAATTGTCATAATCAATTAATTATCAGATTGATAGCTAACTTAGCCATCTGTAAATGGAACACAAACTCAAAAGTAAGTGCCTAGAAGAGAATTATTCACATTGACATGATTATTTCATTGCTTGCACACGGCAGTAGTCAAATAACTGTGTTGTCTAGTCCTTACCACATTATAAACAGTCAACTCTCCATCCACTATACCAATGACACTGTTAAATAAATGATCTCAGACCTTTCTCCAAGTTGACTGATATCAGCTAGTTGAGTTGGAGCTTATAATGCTTGGCCTTCCAGGAAGAGAGGGTATTACTGACCTCCAGTTCTCTTTAGCTGCCCTGAATAATTTGTATCTAAGATTTTTGTTGCCATAGCAGTGTGCAGGTTCCTGACTCCCACAACTCTGGACCTCAGCTCTCTTCATTAAAAATGAATCACAGCTAGGTGTTTGTGCAGTTCAGTTCCCAGTGGCACTGTGCAGGTTTGGCTGTGACCTGGACCAGTTGTGCCTCTTCAAACAATACAGGATGCCTTCTTCTGTCCCTTGTGACTTTCTACTCCGCAAGCTGGCTTTGCTTAGGACCTCTCCCACATCACGCTGTCCCATGCATTCCTTAAAGCAGCACAGGTGCTATTGTCATTCACTTATTAAAAATGAGAAAAGTGAGTGACATGAAAACTATGCCTGTGCCAACATCACATAGTAAGTGCAAGAGTCCAGTCTTGTGAACTGAAGTTCGTAAGTTGAATATTTTGACAAGTTTATAAATCATGTACCTATTTATGTTTCCAATGTCATGATCTGTTTTACACTATCAACAGATGAGGAATTTAGCTGATAGAGAAATACTAAGACATACAAAGTGTAGAATTGTTATTCTATGACTCTATCTCATGCTGGTGATTTGAAATACACATTTTGAGAGAATACTGGGAAAGGATCCCAAGGCTTTATCATGCTATGCATGGAGCCTGTGACTGAGCTACCCACATCCGCTAACTGTATTTGTTTGATATTTTTAATAGCACATAGACTATATAAAAAGACCATCACAGGTTTTCTCATGCATTTGTAATATATCCAGAACTTCAGAACAAGCTCATTTTCCTTTTCTTTCTGGGGTATTTATAATCCCTTATCTTTGTTATTATGGATATTTAGTAAATCATTCCACACTGTGGGTTACTGTATTCCTGAATGTGTCCTTGAGGGTCTTTCCAGAGTGCGATGCTCTGCAGCTCACCCTTAAAATAGGCAAAGCTGACCCTGGGTTCCCCATGTGAGTTTTCCATGAGCAACCCTCATCTGTACAGTTCTCACTCTCCCATCCTTTGAAATGTAAGCTTCTTTGCCATAAAAGGCTTTCAGGGGTTTGTATTTTCATAAGTTCACACACTTTTATTTTTTAAATAAATATTAAATTAAATTCTTGAGCCAATAACTCTTGATAGTGGCAAACAGAATTAGGGCAAATACTGAAGAAATTTTACAGCCTCTTGGCCCAGACTAATCACTGGTTTTATTGGCCAATGAAAATAAGAAGTTTAATCATGGGATGGTAGCATAGCCATGGAGTAATTCCAAGCAGTTATTGAAAATGTTGCACTTATACACAATATTTCATTATCCTAACAGCAGTATTAAAATATATTTATCTACTGTGTAATAGTAAGCAATTTAGAAAATACTATATTTTTATCAGAAATCTCAGAATAATTGCCACTTTCTGAAACATTAGGCTTTATTCTCTAATCATTTATTACCTGGAAAAACTCAGTTTTCTATTTTTGAAGTATCTTCCAGTTAAGTTGATAGGAAATGGTCAATTACCAAACACAAGATACAAAGTATTTTATTGAATTGTGATTCACAAGTACCTAACAATTTGGCCAGAGTTAATGCTCAGATAATTTTCTACACCATTTCAAATTTTAATTAATTTATTGATCTATCATATCAAATTTTTAGACTTTTAATAAAAAATATACTGTAAAATAGGACCATTGTCCTGTACAGAAATGGGTCCATGACTAGTAGTGTTTGGTTTTACCCTAGGTCCCTGGGTTATCTAGTCTCTGGTTCTTGTTTACCCACGCAGTGTCAGGTATGGGTTCCAACTTGGGGAGTCAGCCTTAAGTCAAATCAGATGTTGGTTGGCTATTCCCACCAGTTCAGGGCCACCACTGTCCTTGCATATTTTACAAGCAGGAAAGATTATAGCTCAAAGGTTTTGTGCGTGGGTTAGAGTCCATGTCTCTCTTTCAGTAGCCTGTAGAGAACCTTCGGGCAACAAAGAAGCAAGAATGGAGGAGTAAGGGCTCCACGAAGGCATCATTTCAAGACTTTTTCACATCTGTAAGTTATATGGGTGTTGTCCTCAGTAGTGCTGTCTGGCTGTCAGTTTGCAGAGAGCAACCTTTTGTCTTAGCAACAGCTTTGGGTGTTTGTGGATTATGCTGGGAACCCGTTGGTCAACAACTAAATTGAATGCAATCCAGTATCTCCACTGAATCCTTGACTGGCTACAAGAGATGGACAACTGAGATGCATATCCCTCCATAAGTGTTCATTAGGATCACTTTCTTAGCTTCCAGAAATTTCCACGGCACTAGATTTCCTCAGCACCCCCAAAATGTCCCCAATTTCAGCTGTCTTTTCCAGCACTCTCCCTCTACCCAATCTCCCTGCCCATCTGATTCCCCACCCCATCCCACCCCAACCTCCCTCCAGTCTGCACATAAAATATATTATATTCTTTCTCCCAGGGATATCCCTGTGCCTTCTGCAGACTCCTCCTCTTTACCTCACCTCTCTGGGTCTTCGATTGGAGCTTGGTTATCATTTACTTAGTAACTAATCTATACTTATAAGTGAGTTCATACCATAGTTATCTGCTGGGTCTGGGTTAACTCATGCAGTATGATTGTTTCTAGTTCCATCTATTTGCCTGAAAATTTCATGACATTTTTTAACAGCTAAATAATATTCCATTATTTAAATTGCTACATTTTCTTTATCCACACTTCTATTGAGAGGCATCTAGGTGGTTTCTAGTTTCTGGCTATTATGACAGGATTGAGCAAGTGCCCTTGTGTTAGGATGAAATGTCCTTTGGGTATGTGCACAAGAGTGGTACAGCTGGCTCTTGAGGTAGTTCAATTCCCTTCTTTCTGAGGAACTGCTACATTGATTCCCATAGCGGCTGAACAAGGTTGCACTCCCACCAGCAATGATTCCTAAGGCTATTCTGCTATACTCATTGATCTGCTCCCTCTCCTGTCATCATCAGAGGGGCTTCCTCCAGCAACAGATGAGAATAGATGCAGAGACCCACAGTCAGGCCTTACACACAGAGAATAAATTGGAAGTCTCCATCAAATCACTCCCCTGGAGCTCAGGGAATCCCAAGGAAGAGGAGGTAGAAAGATTGTAAGAGCCAGAGGGGATGGAGGACATCAGCAGAACAATGGCTTCTGAATCAACTAAGCAAGGTGCATATGAACTCACAGAGACTGAAGCAGTAAGCATAATAAGTCTACACTTATTATTATTATCTGTTCCAGTTCCTCTGAGTATATGTTGTAGCTACTGGCTTAGTATTTTTTATCAGACTCTTGACTATGAGAATGAGATCTCTGACTCTTGTGCCTGCTCTTTTAACTCTCCTTTTGTTGGGTGGTTGTGTCCAAATTCTATATGATAATCTTGTTTTATCTTATATTTTATTTCGTTGTATTTTGTTGTTATCTCTTAGAAGCCTGTTTTTTTTTTCCTAGTGAGAGACAGAAAGGGAGTGGATCTGGAGGGGAGGGCAGGTAGGGAGGAACTAAGAGGAGCAGAGAGAGAGGGAAACTGTAATCAGGATATATTGTATGAGAAAAGAATCTATTTTCAGTAAGAGAATAAAACAAGAAGAAAAGAAATGAGTTGAGGTAAAACTAAAATAATAAAAGTGTGATGAGGAAATGACTCCATTACTACAGTGTCTGCCACCCAATGATGAGGTGCTGAAATCAAATCCCCAGAACCCAAGCAAGAAGACAAGATACAGCAGAAGATGCTCATAAATCCAATTAGACAGAAGGGGAGGGAAAGCAGATCTGTGGAGCTCACTGGCCAGCCAGCCTAGCTGAATGGTCAGCTACAGGCACACACACACACACACACACACACACACACACACACACACACACACACACACACGCACACACGCACACACGCACACACGCACACACACGCACAGAACATAACACAAGCAAGAGAAAATTCAGGATATGTTTTGAGATACTGTTAAATATGCAGTCGCACATAAGCAAAGGACCCATGTCATCTGATTTCAGCCAGAAATTGCATATGATGAAGGATAGACACAGCATAATTAAAACTTCCCATGCATGTTGAAAAACCCTGGTGATTCCTCAGAATAAGCTTCATACTATCAGTCCTACTCAAAGCATCATGGAGGATTTTCTGTCCTTGTTTGTACAGTAGGAATTACAATCATGGAGTGAGTTTGACAATAAGTACTCAATACAAAACCCGTCCTATAACTCCAAATAAACTGTTTTTGCCTATTGGTCAGTTCATGTGTCTAGAATATAAATGTCTTTGTCCTTCTCATGTTGCACCATAGAGTGCTTATTTCATTTAGTTCACATCAGTTTTTTCAGTAAATTTGCTTTGAAGAGACATACACTCCATTTTATTAAATGTGTCTCTTTTGTAACTACTCCAGAATGGTTTTAGTTTTAGTGCTTGTCGTGGGGAAACATATCCAGTATATATGAACATGTGTGAAGGGGTTTTTAGCACTCTACAATCATTACCAGAAAAGAAGAAAATATAATTAGCTTTTATCTTAAAATAACAGTAAAAGATATTCCAGATGTGTTAGAGATGACCATAGTAAGAGAGAAACTTATTCTGTGACTTTCATATCAGAAATGAAGAAGAGTTTTTTAAAAAGCAAAAGAAAATCAAACAAACAAACCACAACAACAAATATCTTTTGATAATTTTGAGGCTATTGACATATATTACTGATGGAGTTGAAACAGGTATAAGATTCCTTGAAGTATTAAAAATGCTATTTAAGCCGGGCGGTGGTGGCGCACGCCTTTAATCCCAGCACTCGGGAGGCAGAGGCAGGCGGATCTCTGTGAGTTCGAGGCCAGCCTGGGCTACCAAGTGAGCTCCAGGAAAGGCGCAAAGCTACACAGAGAAACCCTGTCTCGAAAAAAAAAAAAAATGCTATTTAAAACTCAATGTAAGGAATGCGAACATTTCTAAGAATACATTAACAGGAACAAAATTTCATATCTATATGTTGAAAATTATATGGAAGCCAAACTTAACATAGGAAACAGAAGAAAAAGCCCTCACTTTTCTGCTGAGAATTTACCACACTGATTATGAAACAATTAGAAGCTTATACATCAAGACATAATATACAAATTTTCTTCTTTTACTTTTCTGCCCAACCCTATTCCAATTTTTCTTCAAAAAATAATTATTTCTTCTCTGACTATATGACAACTTTAAACTATGAATTAATGATGAAGGAAATGATTTTGAGTGAGTTGGCTAGTCTTAACAACAGTTGTTTTGACTCTAAGACAACCAAAATTCCGTATTATTTAGAACAGTGACTAAATTTGAATGCATGACTAGAATGGCCTTGATGGATTTCTGTACCTGAGAACCTCTGTTCTCCTCAAAGTATTAGCTTCCCACTATTTAATTTTATCAAAAATGTTCTACCTATAAAGATTTTTTAATTTATACACTTGCTAATATAGAAATCAAATAATTTTATTTGATATGCCACAATATACAAAACACAAAGATAATGGTTGAATATGAAGTTACTCCTTTGACTATGGAAGTGCCTAATTTTCCTAATACATCACTAAAAATGTTGAAGAGGCTCCAGTGTTAAATTTGACTTCAAAAGCCTTAAGAATGATATAAATGTCTGTGTAATACTGTGCCCTTGAGGTAGTTTTAAGCCAGATATCACACACACACACACACACACACACACACACACACACACACACACATTTGCAGGAAGAAACTTTTTATGAACAGTTATAGCACCCTAGGTATCTCTTGCTTCCATATGATTATGATGAGCCCAGCACCAAACTAGCACCAGAATAGAAGGAAACTTTAAAGGAACGAGTGTTCTCATCCATCAATTTTCTTCTGTCTTATGGATTCAAAATTTCCAGAACAACAGAATAATGCATTTAAAATGTAATTAAATGTTATCAACACAATTTGGGGTTTTTGTTTGTTTGTTTTAGCAAAAATCAGCTAAAAATAAGGACTTCGCAACAAATAAATGATGGACACTGCAATGTTGTTGATTAAAGTACTAAACTCAGGTTGCTGGTATTAAATCCAGTTCATCAAAGAGAAATGTTCAAAGGTAAACTTACTTTGAATTAATGTAGGATTATTGCTGAGAAGAAAAGTACAACACATGTCATTCAACTCATTTAATTGTTTTATTCAGTTGTTAATTTTTATTTTTTATGTGAAATATTTAGTTTGCTTATCATGAGTTAATATATTCTATCAAGTGACATTGATTTGCACACATCAGTAAGACATGACTGTCTCTCTCCCTCTGTATGTGCATCTGCGTGTGTGTGTGTGTGTGTGTGTGTGTGTGTGTGTGTGTGTGTAACCAGTTAGGGAGTTGGGAGCTGTGTGAATTTCATGACATTAGAACATAGAGTTCAATATTCACATATGCAAAGATGAAGGATTTACTCCATGGTAGCATTATCTTTCCCCAGTTGTCTATTCCTGTTTAGCACACAGAAAAAGCACTTTGAAAATTTATATTTTGCTCTCCTTCAGAATGTTAGATGTAACAGTTCTATGTGGTCTGGGAATCTACATTTCTTTACGTTTTTTCATGATGTGGTGTTGGGATGCTGGTCTGCTACTAAACTCTGATAACTAGTAACTAAGTATTTATAATTAAATCTCTGGATATATGATACATCATATAATATATTGCTACAACCACATCTATCATGTCTATAAAACCTGTCTTAAAACTTTGAAATCTTTAAACTTTTATGCTTTTTAAAATTTCTATTTCTATTCTTTCACTTTTATAGGTATTAAGGAAGATTAAATTTTAACATCATTTTTGGAGAGTTCATGGAAAATCATTCCAATTTTCTTGCTTTCCTTCTATTTACCCAAAAGCTTAGGGAAATTCATCCAAATTGATAGGTCTGTTTTACATTCTAACAAGTTTTAATCAGCTTCTGAAATAGTAGCATTGTTGTTAGTAAAGTACCCAATTCTCTTAGCTAAATTTATTTAAATGAAAATGGAAAAGGATATAAGTTAAATAAAACTGTAGAGAGCTTAGAAAGCCCTGTGTCAATGTGTGAAGAGCAGATGAAGATCTGAGTGCACTTGTACTGTTGACATTGGTGGTCATGTCAAGGACCAACGCCATAGACCCGTGTGAATGGTGAAATGTTTCCCAGGGGTAAGACTCAAAAGCATAGCAAAGCCTTTCCGTGATCCACATGTGAATGTTGACAGTATGTGCACTGTGAGTGCTGATGAATTATTGACCCTGCATGTAAAGACTAACAAGTGCAGCTTTCTCCTCCCACGTGTTTACGGCCTGAGACTGATCCCCTACAGGGATCTTCAATGAAAATTAGCTGATCCCCCATCTGTGATATACATAATCAATGCTGAGGTACCAGGCTGTTAGTTTGTCAGGGTAGCATCATCAGAGTTCACATGTCCCATCAGACCCCAGCTTTCCAGTATGTGTGCCTTTGTGGAGGTCCTTTCTTTATTCCTCCACTACCCCATCAATGAAAACAAGTAAGACTGTCAAACTTGAAAATGTAACTGTTAAAGTATTTAAACCACATTATACTATAATTATGTTAATTATATTACAATTATATTAGTTATATATAACTATAATGTTGAAATTAATATTATGTTGACTTATTTATGAGAGTTACATACTTTGTAGCATATTTTACATGTTTATTTAAGATAAAGTGTTAGCAGGAGGGCCTTATTCCAGTTTGGCATAGATTTTTTTTTCTCCTACTTCTCAAATAGTTTGTAACCTTGAGCTTGATTTGAAGTAAATGTACCTTTAGTGGGAGTCTTAGTCAGTGTCCTATCAATGTGAAGAGGCACCATGACCACAGCAACTTTTATAAAAGCATTTAATTGGGGCTTACTTATAGTTTCAGAGGTTTAGCCCATTATCCATTATCATCATGGTATCACACAGGTAGATATGTTGCTGGAGAGGAGAGGAGAGTTCTACATCAGGACCCACAGGCAGCAGGAAGAGAGTGCTACTGGGCCTGACTTGGGCTTTTGAAACCTCAAAGCTCACCACTAGTGACACATTTTCTCTAACAAGGCCATACTTCCTAATCATTTCAGATAGTGCTACTCCCTAAACATTTAAATACATGAACCTGTGGGGTGGGGATCATTCTTACTCACACCACCACAGGAGGCTAATGTCAAAACACAACTTAAAATCAACATTTTAACACAACCAATGTGGATAAAGAAATACATTTCTTCAGTTTGGAAGATTAAAAAAAAAAAAAAAGATCAATTCACTCATATAATGAGTGGGGTTTTTTTGTTTGTTTGTTTTTCTTTTCATGTTTTGTTTTGTTGATTGTTTTTGTGTGTGTGTGTGTGTGTACTCTACATGCCAGTCAAAATAGTCAGCTATGTTCTCAAGTTTATTTTATAGCTTTGGTAGAAAAAGAAGTAACAAAGTTTGAACAGGGAGAATGACATTATATGTGCCCAGTAGTGATCCACTTAATTCCACCTCACCCTACCCATATTCTATAAACTACACAATTCACATTACTTTAACCATGGTAGATAATTACTTTCAACTATGTTTCATGGGCTCAGTAGAATTTGTTGACAACATTAGCTTAGTCTTAGAAGTTAGAATGGGCATCTGTGGTCCAAAAACTCCATTTTGTAACTACTAGGCCTCGAAGACTGGAGGCAGAATGGCTATCTATCTACCATGAAAGTAAGGGCAATGGAAATGGATTAATGGTAAAGTGGAGTTAAGATGGTAAAAACATAGGGTCAGAAAGAACATCTTCATGATTTCCGTTCTTCCCATGTATCAATTGCCAGGAGCAGCTGTTGAAATCTAACTCTGTGGCTCCAGACAATGGGCTGTAGACTGTCATTTTATCATCATTTCACTGAGTGAAAATTCCAAAATATTTATTGTCGTGTTACATCTTAATTCCTCAATTACCCTTTTATGAATTTCTGGGTTTTTTCTTTAATTCGAATACACCATTTTTCAGTGTATTTTTCGTGTTTGAGCATCACATTTTCTTTGTTATTTAATTTTAATCGTGTCTTCCCTAAAAAGAATCCAGAAATTTAGGGACTGATTTATCTGGATTGCTTTGAAAGAGCGTTTTGTTTTGTGCTTCTGGTTTTGCTTCTTCCATCTTTTTCACAGCATTTCTGTTAGATTGAGTTAATTGCCATTTTTATTTCCATCCACAGACTACACATATTATTTCTAATATTTTAATGGCTATGTATATCCTTAATTCATGAAATACATACTTAATTTTGGTTTCTCTATTCATCCTCATGAAATGAAGCATTTCAAATGCCAAATAATCAATGCCCGATAATTTTATTTCATTTCTTACATAAAATTTCTGTTTAGCATTTCATTCAGCATTTCCTGGCTTGTAATGATTCATAATTTTATGTAATTTCCTAACCAAGGAGTCATTGTTTCCTTACCATTTTCAAATAGATGACACAGTACTAATACTGGTTTCATTCTATTAAATGTTACATCCTCCATATCTTTATCTGAGAGAGGTTCCTTCTGTGTAAACCATTCTGGCCTAGAAGTCATGATTCTCCAAGTACTGAGGTCACAAATTAACTTGTAAGTTTATACAAAATAATGAATTTAATCATTATATTTTCATAACTTGTTTTTTCCCTTTTCCATACTGCTCTATATCATCTTCTTGACTCTTCTGCCTGGTCCCAATCCTCTCACTACTGTACCGCTGTTGCTTTATATATATATATGTAATGCCATTACCAGTCTTCCTTATGATCTCTCTTCCTCTCTCATACATCCATTCTAGTTAAAGCATACACACACACACACACACATACACACACACACACACACACACACACTGTGGTGATATTTTATTTGTGCTGAAATGTGGTGACATTTTATTTGTATGTTAATAAATAAAATTTGCCTGGAGATCAGAGGGAATAGCAAGTCATTAACAGGAAAGTCAGGCAGTGGTAGCACACGCCCTTAATCCGATCACATGGCAGGCAGGGTCTTTGTGTGTTCAAGGACACACTAGGGAACAGACAAGCGTGGTGACACACACTTTAATCCCAATACCAACCATAGAGACCTGGAGGTCTGTACAGACAGGCAGGGCAAGGAAGTGAGTTAGCTGGGCTAAGAGCCAATGAGAGGGCAGAACAGCAAGGCAATAAAGGCGTGGGTAGACAGGAAGTAGCGTGCCTTTTGGTAACTGAGGAATTGGTGAGGTGAGGTTGCCTGTGGCTTGTTCTATTTCTCTGATTATTCAGCATTCACCCCAATACCTGGCTCCTGGTTTGGTTTTATTAATAAGACCTTTTAGAAATTTGTCTACAACACACTCCTAGGTTTTGCTCATGATAGAGTATGTGTGGGTTTTTTTTTTCATTCTGAATCTAGCTATTTTGCTTAACAATGATTTCCAGATCCATCTATTTTCTCAAATATGCCATATTTACATGTTTTCTATGGATGAATAAAATTACTTTGTGAATTTATATCGCATTTTTTTACCCAATCATTTATTGTTGGACTTCTATGCTGCTGTACCTTCTAGTTGTTTTGAATAGTGAAGCAATAAATCTGGATGTCAAAGTATCTTTGACGGAGAAGTTAGAGTCATGTCCAAAGGTGGCATAGTTAGTTGGGCCATATGGTCTAAGTTTATTTTGATGGGAGGGGGAACTCCATACTGATCTCCATAGTTGGTATATCAGTTTACATGCCCACAGGCAGTAAATAAGTGGTCCCTCGCTGTTCTACACATCCATTTTAGTATTTGTTGTCTTTTGTTTCCTTTATGATAGATATTCTGTTTGTGGGTAGTAGATGAGACTCGAAATATTTTTAATTTTCCTTGTGACAAAGAAATTGATCACTTTTTAAAATTTTCATTATGTTTCTTTCTTGAGAACTTTCTATTCACATTGTTACTCCATTTATTGATTTATAGATTGTTTAGGGGTTTAAATTTTTGCAGTTATTTATATATTCTAGATATTAATACTTTGTTTGATTAATAGTTTGCAATACAAATTCCCATTGTGTTGGCTTATCTTCCCTGGTGATTGCTTCCCTTTCTCTGCAGAAGCTGCATCATTTCAGCAGCTTCTTCCTGTGCTGTTAAGAGTCCCTTTCAGAATGCTCTTCTCTTTGCCTGCATTTTGAAAGGCTTTCTGATTTTGCTCAAGCATTTCCAAGATTTCCGGTCACATATGAAAGTTTTCAATCCATGCTTAATTGCTTCTATGTATAGTAAGAGGTAATCTGATATTTCTTCTGTATGGAAGATTTATGTTTACCAGTACCACTTAATAAAGATGTAGCCTTTTGCTTATGTATGATTGTGGCACCTTTGTGAAAAATTGGGTTGCTCTAGCTCCATGAATATATTTCTGGGTTATCTATTCTTTACCTGAATTTTTTACAGGACTGTAATATTTTTGTTAGTATGATATTATACTGTAGGTGTGTGTGTGTGTGTGTGTGTGTGTGTGTGTGTGTGTGTGTGTGTGCGTTCATGCCTGTGGTGCCCATGCATGTCCATGTACTTACTTGTATGTGGATGCACTTTTGTTTGAGCATCAAAGGGTTTCCTCCATTGTTCTCCATTTTATTTCCTGAGGCAGGGTCTCTCAATGAAGCCAGAACTGAGTGTTTGGCTAATCTAGCTAGACCGCTTGTCCCTGAGATTCCTTGTCTCTGCCTCTGTAAGGCTGGGATTGCGGGCTTGCTGTCACACTTGCTCGGTTTTATGTGGGCTCTGGAATTCTGAACGCTGGTCCTCACACTTGTGCAGCAGCTGCCTTATCCACTGAGCCATCTCCACAGCGAGGCGAGCATTGCTCTTTCTGTCCACAGCGAGGCGAGCATTGCTCTTTCTGCATAGGATTGCTTTGGCTATTTGGGGTCTTTTGTAGTTCTCTGTGAATTTTTAGGATTTTTTTCTAGATTTTTGAAGGATACTATTGGAATTTTGACAGAGGTTGCATTCAATCTGTAGATTACTTCTCATAATATACATACTTTTATATTAATTAGGTATTACATGAGCATGGGAGTTTTTTCCACTTTCTTAGTGTCTTTTTCATTTTCTTTCTTTGCTGTCGTAACGTTTTCATCATCAAAGTCCTTCATCTCTCTGGTTATATTTATTCCTATATCTTGAAACTATTGTGAATAGGATCTAGAGAGGTGGCTCAGTGGTTTAGAGTGTTTCTTAGGGTTTCTGTTGCTATGAAGAGACACCACCGTAACCACAGCAAATCTTATAAAGGAAAGCATTTCACTGGGGCTGGCTCACAGTTCAGAGGGTTAGTTCCTTATCATCATGGCAGCATCCAGACAGACACGCTGCTGGAGAGGTAGCTAAGATTTTTACATCTTGATCCTCAGGCAGCAGGAAGAGAGAGACACTGGGCCTGGCTAGAACATTTGAAATCTAAAAGCCGACCCCCAGTGAAACCCTTCCTCCAACAAAGCCACATCTACTCTAACAAGGCCACACCTCCTAATAGTGCCACTCCCTGGTAACCAAGTATTCAAATATATGAGTCCATGAGGGCCATTCTTATTCAAACCACCAAAGAATGTCTACTGTTCTCGTAGCGGACCCTAGTTCAGTTCCTATGACCCACATTGAGAAGCACAAAATTGCTTTTAAGTACAACTGTAAGGGGATCTGGTACCTCTGGCCTCCATAGGCACCTGCACTCATGTGCACATGCATACACACACACACACACACACACACACACACACACACACACACACACGTGTGTGTGAGCATGTGTGCTTGATATAATACAATAGATCTTAAAAGTGTTGTGAATGAATTTTTCACCTATTTTTTTTTCAGTTTGGGTGTTTATAATTTTGCTGCTTTGTGTACTAATTTCATATCCTCCTGCTTTTTGTACCGTGTCTATCACTTGCTCATGTAAAGCTGAGAATGGTGCATGTTCCTGTTACTCCCTAATGAGTGTTCTTGGACAATTACAGCTTCAGGTTTCCACACTGAGATCCTGCTTCAGTCGCCATAGTCTGCAGTCTCAGAGCAACTGTCGACCAAAGACACACCTAGCCCTATGTTAGTCTTTCTTTACCTTTTTTTTTTTTGTAGCTCTCTTTTGCTGTGAGATGTCTTTCTGTATGCTGTGAATATGTGTTGCTCCTATTGGCTAATAAATATATCTGGTTTTGCCTATGGCAAGACAGCTTAGAGGCAGTTGGGAAATCTAATCAGAGATATAAGAAAGAGAAAGGTGAAGTCAGGGAGGATGCCAGTCCACCAACCAAGGAGCAACAATGTGGCAGCAGATCAATAATGCCACAAGCCATGTGACAACAAATAGATTAATAGGAATGGGTTGAGCTAAGTTAAAAGAGCTAGCTTACAAGAAACCTGGCCCATAGGCCATAGGGTTTGTAAGTAATATAAGCTTCTGTGTGTTTACTTGAGACCAAGTGGTTGCAGGACTGGATGGGACACAGGAAAACTTCCAACTACACTCTTTTTTTTTTTTTTAAAGCTGATTGATTTATTATCCCTTGCCAGTTTCATGTATATAATGAATTTCATTATTTCTCTCCCTTATTACCCTGTCTCACCTCCTCCTCCCAGTGAAACCCTCCCCAGTCTTTATCTTTTAAAGATGTATTCATTTGGTTTTTATGTATGTGTATGTGTGGCTACCTGAGTCACTTTGTGCCATGTACATGCAAAAACCTGCTAAGGCCGGAAGATGGTGTCAGATGACCTGGAATTGGAATTACAAGCAGTTGTCATCCATCTGATGCCAGGGCTGAGAACCAAGCTGGGGCCTCCTCAAGAGCAGTGAGCACTCTTACCTGCCGAGCCATGCCTCAGCCCCTTTATGACTTTATTATCATGTACATTTCTTAAAGCAATGACATGGAAAAGAAAATGCTGCAGCTCTAGATATGCATTTGAAAATACGAAATAATGAACAAGAAGCACCTCCTTTCTAAACTTTGGAAGCATCACTATGTTTTACTCTAACTTGCAATATTGCTAAAAAGCTGTGTCACACTCTATTCAAAATTATGCTGCCTTATAATTTATCTTTTAAAGTTTTACTTTTCTTTTAAACATTTGTCATACAATATATGGTTTTATTTTTCCCCTTCCCCAACTCATCCCCGATCCTCCTCCACCTCCTTACCCACCAAACTTCATGTTCTTTCAAAAATTTCAAATTACCCCTCCCCATGTTCTTTCAAACCCATGACATCTTGTTATTCCTTCTTTATGTCTGACTTCTCTATACACGTATTTCTATTTGCTTTGAATTTTCATTTCTTTTTCAGATGTCTATGATCAGTGGTTCTCAACCTTTCTAGTTTAAGACCCTTTAATATAGATACGCATGTTGTGACAATCCCCAACCATAAAATTATTTTTATTTCTACTTCAAAACTGTAAAGTGCTACTATTGTGAATTGTAATAGAAATTTTTTTTTAAGATAGAGGTTAACCAAAGGGATCAGGACCAACAGATTGAGAACTGCTGTCTATGATCATTGACAGTCATTACTGTTTAAGAAAAACCCCTTCAAACTCTAGCTTTGCTCTGCAAGTTTGACAGAACTGGGTTGAATAGAGATTGAACTTTATACAATAGTGGTCAAAGATTCTTTTGAAAAGAAGAGGCTAATCTGCCTAATTTAAGATTGGCTGACAACAATATGGGAATGAACAAAGACTCCTCAGAGTGTCTATATTTAGTAAAGAGATTTTCTTTAAATTTCTGTTCCCAGTGCCTCACATCTATCTGGCCTCAACCTTGGAAAGAGCTGAAGCATTTCTCCAAGAGTGACTTTCTTGTAACCTGAGGGGGTGCTAAGTAGTAATTTAACTGCTATTCTCAGTAGGAGCAGAGATCAGAGCCATTAACTGATACTAAAATAACCTTTCATTTACTCTCTTTCTTTAGCATTCTGTCTTATTCACATCTTCTGTGGTATCGTGTAGCCCAAGTAAATTATAAGATCTTTGGGGTAGGTTATATGGTTTATTGCCAAATTTACCATCATAGGCATTTAGGAAATGTTCCATCAAAAATAAATGAATGAATAGCATTTATCAAACATGGATGTTTGATAGACAAGCACTTTAGAACTCTAATATGAAACACTTGCTAGAATCATAAATTGCTAGTTCTACAATGTCTGCATTTTATTTTAAAAAAAAGGTACGGACAATCAAAGAAATGAGTGACGCTAAAGCTTCATGTGAAAGAACTTAGAGAGAGAGGGACAGATAGACAGACAGATAGAATAAAAAATGAACACAACTGCAATTTTTACTGGGTAAATAAAAGAAGTCTTGATTGATAAGGCAGAATTTTGTGAACTCATAGTAAATGAGAAGCTGCATACACAGGTAATTCTGGAAACAGAAAGCCTGGGAAGCCATTGCAGTCAAGGATGGATAGACAATGAGACCAGCATAGTTAGGGTGAGCTAAGGAACATAATAGAAGCAGTGAAGTGTGAGAAGTAATGGTGAAGAAGGTACCAATTTTGTGAGCACTTTTTACAGAAAAACAACTTTGATTTTTCTGAACTGGAGCTGGATACCATTGGACAGTATTAAATATCATATCATTTGACATCAGTGTGAGAATACACTATTGGTGGAAAGGAATACTTATGAATCCACATTAGTCATTCCATATCAATGACAGACTCTTGGAGAGGATGATGGATACTGTTAGTGGGTATATACATCCGTTCTACATGAATTGACATATGTTATAGGAACTGGCATATTTTCCTGATGTGTTACTCAATAAATGGGAATGAAAGGCAACAAAAATTGAAATATTCACCCTAAAGCTTATATATGCAAACATGCACACTCATATACAGAATAGAGAGACAGATATATAAACTTGACAACTAAGGGCAAACTTATATGTCATATTTGTAAATTATTCATGGTATAAATGATATTTGTATACAAGGCAATGTAATATCAGTGGAAATAGATTAGAATAAGGGGAAGGACAGGAACTTTGGATTAATCTGAGATACACATACCCTCTGTAGTTGAGAAGAAAAAAATCATTAAGTTAAACAAGCAATATTACCAAGAGATAACAGGAAAATGAAGACACTTTGGTATGAAGAATGTCAAGCAAGTATAGACTGAGCAGCAGTGAATGACAAACTATCCAAGCTATTGAAAAAACTGTAAAGACGAGATTGGCTAACTGAAGTTGGTTATGCACTAATTATGCTGACCAGAATCCTTAGTTGATGGGATGGACTTGAAATTACAATTGAATTATGTTTAACAGAAAGAAGAGGAAGTGAACTAAATCATTGCAGATAGGTGTTCTGTAAAATTTACATTGACAGCTGCATTCAGTGGAGGCAGGGGGAACTGAGTTTGAAGCAATGGGTCTGTTACTAGGGAGTGATAATCTCGGCACTGGGCATTGACAGGAATGGTCCAAAAGAGTAACAGTGACCAGTGGAATATGAGAGTGGTTTTTGTGACTGGAATCAAATTCCTGGAATAAGCCAGAAGATTTGGACAAATGACGTCAACTACCAATTATGGAAACCTGAAAAGTTAAATTCATTTAGATGAGACCATAGTACATAATGGTCTAATTTTGGGAGACCAGTTGATAATCTTGCTAAACGCTAATCAAAATCATCAGTTTTTAGAGTGACTCAGAAACAACACCAAAAACTAAACGTGAGAATCAAACGGGGTGCTAGGGGCTTCAGAAAGAAAAGGGAATTTGCAAAATAGCTATCCAGTAACTGATAAGGGTAGAAATCTACACAGAGTTAGAACACAGTTGATCACCAAAGCACTAAAAAGTATGACTGAATTATTTCTTATCCAATTTGAATACCAGAGCACCCGGCTCAGAATTCACTTTGAAATCTATTCACTGTTTTATGTGTATTTTTGACAATCTAAAGACTTGAAAGTGCAGTTACCTTAATTTCCCTTATGTTCTTGGAATTCTTTCCCTCCTTTAGTCTCATAGAATATAAACCTTTATGGGACCCTGGTCATAAATCCGTTTCCTTCCTGCCTCTAAGCTGCCTTGCCACAAGCCAAAGCAGCTTATTTATTAATCAATGGGAACAATATATATTCACAGCATACAGAACGACATTCCACAGCACTTCCCCTTTTCTGTCTAATCAAAAAGGAAGGCTTTAAGTTTAATGTAGTAAAATTATATATAACAAAACAGTTATCAAGCAAGAATTACAATTATATCTAATCTATTTTTGTTTGGCAAAATTAAAGAAAATATTCTATCACCTATCCTATATTTGTTAGTCTAAAGCTTCATATCTAATTTATGTTTTATCATAACTAAGGAAAATTATAACTATCTAGTCTTCAACTCCATCAAAGACCCCAGAAGGATATAATATTATCTAAATAAACAGGAAGTGCATTGTAAACACCTTCCAAAACTCTAGAAATGACAGAGACATCTGGCTGCCTTTACAGTGAGCCACAGTTCTTCTGCCATGTTGGGTCATCCATCTTCAGCCTACAGGCCTAGAGTCTGGCAGATATTTTAGTGAAGTAGGAAATTTGAAGGATTGTCTTGGCAAAGTTCATCAGTTGCTTCTCCCTGTGTCCTGCAGAATATCTAGCAGATTCTTCTGTGAAGTAGGAACCTGAAGGACCATCTCATCCTGTTTTGACAAAATTCAGTGGTGATTTTCCTATGAGCTCTGTATGTCTAGTTTATAAAACATACTGTTAAGCAGTCCAGGCAAGAGCAGTTTTTTGCCCTAATGACCAGTTTTGCCAAGAAGATATACTTCATATGGAGTATCTTCAATGACCATCTTCCTCCTTGAAGTAAATTGGTGCTGCCAGGAGCATACATATCTCACTGTTCATAAAAGTTTTTAAAACATTTTAAATGCCATATTCTGTAGGTCTTTGAAGTATTTGAAGATTATCTACCTAATTGAAATATACCTATGTATACCTAGAAAACTTAACTAACAGGACTATAAATTTGATTATCATAGATGGCTATTAATCTGTATTTCTTAATGATACATTACAATTTTATATGAGTTGCATAAACATAATACCCTAAATAAGAGTAGAAATATACATACAGTATAACAAAATTGATCCTAAATTTGTATTAATAAACAAAGATCCATACCAATGTAAAATATTTTGAGATTAACAGTTATTTTTTTGATTAAAGTAGATTCAATAATCTACCTTTTTTCTCATCATTTCTATATCATATCTCCCTTTCTTCTTTTAAAAAGAGATTGACTATGACCAATAACAATTTGTAACCAACCCCCTAAACAAACACAAACATTCATAATCCTTTTGTGGGGGAATGTGGACATAGTTTTCCAGGCTACTTCCTGCTGATCAGGGGTGATGGCAATCTTATGGGGGTCCTGAGAAAATTCAAGATAATGGTCAAGTCCTGAGAAGACCAGCTACAGCCTTTGTTGGTAGATATCATCTATCTAGGTTCAGGAGGTCTCACTTAATCAAATCTGATCCATTATAACCTGAAACAAATCCACAGCCTCTTGCTTCCTGTGGAAACAAAAGCAGAGCCTCTTTTTCCAAAGCAATATATCCTTATCCAAATTTTGAAGTGAAAATACCTTTGAAATATACATGTTGGTTTAACTTAGCAGCTTTTACCATCAAATGTTGTTCTGCAGTTAGCTCATTAACAGTCAAGAAATTTAAAGTAAATACAATATACATAATCCAGGCTCTCTATGTATTTTCCATTTTTAGGTGGCTATTTCTTTTATATTACTTTTATTGTCTCTTTAAAGACTTTATTTCTCAAAACTATTTCTTTCTTTATATAATCGCGTATATTCATTTTCCTCTCTTTTCCAAGCCTACGTACATTTTTACGCACATTGTAAACCGTTTAGAGGTTTATTACATCTGAATCTGTCTTATTGTGTATTTATAATCCTTTTCTGGTCAAGAGAGATTTTAAACTGCTAAGCTGCAAAGCGGCTTTGGCTTTTGACTCCGCCCTGTTCAGTTTCCTAACATGGCAGAGGTACGTTGACCACCAGCTCTGGGAGCCCTGCTCACTGCCAGCTCTGAGAAGCAGTGGGTCTATGCCTCCACCAAGCAATGTGTAGCCCAGAACCCCCTTTTTTTGGTCTGTACTAACAAAAGCTAAATCCCCCATGTAGTGCACAGTGTGGCTCAGAGATGCCTATGTACGGCGGTGGGAATCCACCATGCTGTGCTCAAGCTCAAATGCCGAAGCGTCTTTGTGCCCGCCACCCACATGAGAGACACAAACTAGGAAACTGCTCTTGGCTCCATTTCAGAACCCCTTTTTAAAGTTTTCTCAGGTTTTAGATGGAAAATCTTGCCCCACGTTGGAATGCCAGATGTAGAAAGAACATTTCCTGTCTCATGCCCGGTATCACAGCCACGTATAAAATAATTACACAGAAGCTTATATTAATTACAAACTGTGTGGCCTATGGCTCAGACTTCTTGCTAGCTAGCTCTTATAGGTTAACTCAACCAATTCCTATTAATCTATGTGTTACAACATGGCCGTGGCGTTACCAGTCTCCTGGCATCTCGTTGCTTCTTGAGTGGTGGACTGGCATCTCTCCTGACTCTGCCTTTCTTCTCTTTGTCTCTCTGCTTGGATTCCCACCTGGCTCTGTTCTGCCTTTCCATAGGCCACAGCAGCTTCTTTATTAACCAGCGGGAACAACGTATATTCACAATGTACAAAAAGACATCCCACAGCAAGCTGTAGCATGGAAATGACGGCCCTGTGCACATTAATAGTTGTTGAACTTCTACTTCGGGTTGAATGTCTCTGACTTATCAGACTTTCCGAATGTTTAAAAATGAAGCAGAATACTCATACCTACCTAACTGACTTAACTGTCAGAAAAGCAGGCGAACGTCTTTAAAGGAGCTTACTTACCTGTTAGGTTATTTACATGGGTGTTTGCCTGCAATTATGTATGTTAACCTCACACACGCAGTGCCCACAGAAAACAGACGAGGGCATTAAATCATCTGGAATTGGACTAAAAGACCATTATGAGTGACCATGTGAGTTCTGGGAACCAAATCCGGGTCTTCAGCTCAAACATCAAATGTTCTTAACCACAAAATCATTTCTGTAGCTCCCGTGTAGATGTAGATGGGTTATTATAACAATTAGGAAAACGGAAATATACAAAGATATCCATTTTTCTTGTTACAGTATTAAACATTAAATGCTGGATGGAGTCAACATTGGAATTAAGTCTTAAGTTTCAGGTAATTCCTTTCCACTCCATCAGCCACCCAAGGTCCTCTGTCCTTATTCATACGCACTGTATTGTTTTGGCTATACTTTACATTGGATTTCTGCCTGGTTCAGTGTTTTACCTAATATTGACTAATTTATTTGGAGTACTCTCTGCTTTTACCTGTTAAATTTTAGATCTCAAATTGCACCACATGATATCAGTTAGCGTCCCATTTTCAGTGGTGTCGATTATGTTATCCTATAACTCATTCTCAAATGATCCAACATTGTGTCTTCATCATACTTTTTGGGTAATTCCTTATGTGAATGAGTCCATGTTTTCACAGCAGACTATAACTACCATGAGCTCCTTTGTTGTTTACTGTTATTACTTCCTAACCCCTGAAGCTGGCCTGGTCCCTGTCACACCATGTGTTCCTGTTACATATTTGTGAGATGAGAGGCAAACATGCTTCATATCACTTACTCCTACAACTGAGGAAAATGCCAGAAGCGGCAAATCCTCAGGCATCATATGAAGTGCTGAAGAGAGGATTCTCTCCCTGTAAGTTCATTTAAACAAGATGACTTCAAAGCCCCTGCTAATCTAAGTATTTGAGTAGAGCGATCTCAGCCTAATCATTTATCCCATCTGGGTTTTGTTTCAGGACTTTGAAGTGAAAGATCTTATGTCTTTATTGCTTGTGACAAAGATGATTCTTTCAGAGTTTTCTAACAGCATAGATATAAGTAAAAACTTAAAGACAACCTACATATGTTTGTGTCCCTAATGGAATGATTTGGTGATAATCATTGCCATTTGTTTCTTTTCATTCTATTCAAATCAATGTTTTTCTTATTAGAGAAATTGATTCTTAGTCAATTTTAAAAGAGAAATTCCTATGACTCATTCACTGTACTTGGACTCTAACATATCAATTGCACAAAAACTCATAATTCAAATATCATGGAATATAAAATTTTAAAGTAGTAACATAAAAACTTCAGTTTCATCAGAAATACAAGCCAAATGAAGTTTGTTCTGCATAAATATATTTTCATAGGCTACATAGAATTGTTAATATAACATACAATTTTAATTATCTAATAGACAATGATTGCCAAGTGATATTAGAAGATTTTGAATTTTGTAATAAAAACACTTAAATTGAATGTGTTCTACAGAGAACAAAATCATCTTTTGAGTTTTATGTAATTTAGAAAATTTTCTAAAATATGCCTTGGAGGTCACACATAGACATCACTGGCCTATAAACCTACAGACAGCATGGTCTTCAGATCCTAGAAAATTACACATGGAGTCTAATAACAACCACATATCCTAAATTTTTATTTTTAAAAATCTTTCCTTTATTTTCTTGGAAACTTTAATTGATAGTTTTAATTAACTACATCAAATATTTTAATCTTTAGTGGATTTAACCTTTCCATATTATATTTAATATTTTGTCATGGATTATGTATGTAAACTATGGAAAATTTACTAGTGTATTTCATTGTAGCTTTTTCAATATTTCAGTTTCAAAGTAATTTGCCTTAGAATACTCCTCCGTTTTGCATGAGGTAGGATGTATAAGAGGATCCTTTAAATGAATGGTTAAAAAGCACAATTGTCCAAACAAAGGAGGCATTGATTACACACACACACACACACACACACACACACACACACACACACACCCCTTATTGTAATAGTCAGATGGAGTAAGGTATCATTCTTCTGGGCTCCACCTTCTGCTAACAACCTACATAAAGAACATGGAAGAAGGAAACTTGCACTCTCTTTTGCCTGCTCGCTCTCACTCTCACTGGCAAGTCCATTTCTTCCCTAGCATTAAAGCCTAATTCTTTGGGATCCCAGTATATATTGAGGACCAGATGAGACATCCAGCCTTGTGGTCTGAACAACAAGTGGATTCTTGGACCCTCTGTTGGTAGAAAGCCATTGATAGAGTAGCTGGACCACAGCCTATAAGCCATTCTAGTAAATCAAACACACGTACACATGCACACACACACACACACACACACACACACACACTCACAAAACCTTGACCAATATACCTATCAATCTTCACATGTAATTTATTTATACTGATATTTTTATATATTCCACAATATTCTTATAATTTAGGATGCAAAGAAAAGAATGTAATATAATTTTAAACATATATAAAATATCTCTAGTGTAATGATTTCTGACAGAGATCATACTAATAGTAAAGTCTTGACAAGTCAAAGATTAACTTCATTTATCTATAAAACAATCCAAGAAACAGATGGAAAAGAAAATTAGAAAACTGCCATTTTTCATATTAACAAAAAAAGAAAATAATATTTTAAAATGTCATTTTAGTCAATTATTCCCATTAAAGATCCCAAGTTACCTTTTTTATCTTAATAGAAAGATTTATAATATATTGCCTATCATTATTAGTACTGAAATTTATTTATGTTAAAGAAAAGTTTTAAGAGTGTTTGTGTGTGTGTGTGTGTGTGTGTGTGTGTGTGTGTGTGTTAAATCTGCCTTTTGCCTTCTACCAAGGATAGCTGTCGTATATTTTATGGTATCTCTAACCATGTTCTCTAAAACAGCAGTCCATTCTAGGCAGTACCTCCACTTCTCTCAGGTCTCTACTCAATACACTATTCCAATTATGCTTTCCAAATGAGCCCTGACACTGACACTGGCACTTTCCATGATCAGCAGGTGAGTTATTTTACTTCAAAATGCCATAGTCAATTGGAGGAGAGCCTCTTGCACATAGAGAATAAGTGACTCTTTTCCTGGTGAAATGTGTTGCTGCATATCTTAAGAGCTTAAGTATAACTCAATGGCTTCTCTCTTGGTTGAATAAGCTTTGAATTTTCAGTTAGCTGTCAGTTATGTTTTCTAGTTGAATCTATTTGGAAGCTTAATATGCAGGGCACAGTAGAGAATAACTTCCATTGGGATCAACTCTATTAGAAGGCAGAGGGAGAATTCGAGATTGGGCAGAGGAAAAAGCCTGAATGAAAAACAGACCTAACACATCCTTGATTGACTCCACTTAGCAGAGCTAGGGCCATGTTACAAGCTAAGGATATCCCATAGAGCCAGCACTTTGTATCGCACACTGGGCACCTGTGTCCATAAAGAACATCATGCTGCTAAAAGAAACAGCTCTGATGATCAGAAATAACAGCTGACCACCAAATCCTTCCTTAAACCAACAATAAACAGTGAACTGCTGCCCATCATAGCCTCCAGATGTCAGTCCTGATGAGTGATGCATTTGAGTCATATAGAACCATTGCCTAGAAAATATTACACTTATCAGTGTACCAGAGTTAGGACATGCCACAGCCTATGAGAAATTAGGAAAAAGTAAATAATGAAAAAAAGAAAAAAAAAAACATATCCTCTCAGAATGCTCATTCCAAGTTGGATTTGGAAAGTATTTGTAGTAATTACAATCTCATTAATAAAATGGGAGAAAAATGAAGGGCTTTATTTTTTTCCCTCATAATGAACCCAGTAACAAATTTTAGCAAAATCAAAGCATTAGCTCACATTCCCTAATCATTGCTACTTGTAACTTCTTAGTCCAGGACAATTTTAACATACGTTTAAATCAGAATATATTCCCTTTTGTAAGATGAAGCCTGAAGCTGGTCCCCCTGTTCTTGAAGAACTGGGGCCCACAAGGACACTGTCCTGGCTGCTTCTCATTCTGTTTTCCCTGATGTGGGTACCCAGAGCTCATACACTTCTGACCACAGAAATATAATGGCAATTGTGTGTCTCTTCTCTCCAGTCAAGATTTCCTCCAAATAGTCCACTTATGTTTCTTTTGGATGCATCTCACCCTCCCCACCCCACACACTGCTGTGATTATTGCCCACTCTAGGCACACTTATGTCTTTCCCCAACACTGTTTTAATGACAAACTCATCAGAACTTAAGGGTAGCTTTTATATAACACCACTAAACAGGTTACATAATTTGAAACTTTTGAGTATAAACTTCTAGAACTTTAAAAGTATATTAACTTTCAAGTGAAGGGTATGAACATTTTTACATTTGGCAAAGTTAACTGTTGGATTGCCTATTAAAAATTACTAATCTGTACATTTGAGAAATTTCATTTTCTCTAAAACATTTATGAGAGTTCTCACTTTGAGAAGCTGAAACTCAAAGACACAATACTAGCCTGAAGCACTCTCTGGAAGAAGAACTGAAATAAGATTTTCTTCACAATTCAAGAACATTCTAAGCTTAAGAACTAATAATAGTAAGGAACTAGTTGCCAGTGCATGCTGCTTGAATCAATTAAATTGGTAATGCAACCAGACTGGGGTTTAAAAGTATGCTAATATTAAATAAGTGAGTACATTTTAGTTTCAGATAAGTAAAAATATATAGGTCATTAATAGAGTTCTATAAACAGACTGTGTCTAACAGGAATTACAATAGACTAGGGTCCAGTAGGTTTTCCTTCTAAAATATGGCTTTAATTCTTAGACACTCATTTATGGTTAGATAGTTCCATATCTCCCTGAATCTATGGGGCCATAAAATTCCTCTGACCAAGAGAATAGTTAGAAATTAGTTTGAGATTTTAAAATTCTCAGGATATACATGTGTGTATGTGTGTTTGTGTGGTGATATTTTATTTGTGCTGAAATGTGATATTTTGTTTGTATGTTAATAAATAAAGTTTGCCTGGATATCAGAGGAAATAGCAAGCCATTAACACAAAAGTCAGGCAGTGATAGCAGTGATAGCACATGCCCTTAATCCAATCACTTGGCAGGCAGGGTCTCTGTGTATTCAAGGTCATACTAGGGAACAGAGCCAAGCATGGTGACACATGCCTTTAATCCCAGTACCAATCATAGAGACCTGGAGGTCTATACAGACAGGCAGTAACAAGGAAGTGAGGTAGCTGGGCTAAGAGCCAATGAAAGGGCAGAAAGCAAGGCAATAAAGGCTCAGGTTAGATAGGAAGTAGCTCACATTTTGAGCCGGTGAGGAAAGGTGGTTGGTGGCTCTCACTATTTCCCTGATCTCTGAGACTTTCACCCTATATTTGGCTCTGTGTTCTTTATTTAGTAAGACTGCTTAGGAACTTGTCTGCATGTGTGTAATATAAATATATGCATATATGCAATAATAATTATAGAAGTTATGAACTTGAGAGGGACTGGGAGGACACAAGAGGAGCTGGGGGCAGACAAGAAGGGGTAGAAATAATGTAACTGTAATGCATGTATGTCTGAAATTCTTTAAAAATGAAAGCAGCTGGGCATGGAATGACCACAATCAAAGTTTGGGGTAAGCAGAAACAGTAGGATTCCAGGATCTTGCTGTCTAACCAGTTCAGAGTAATCACTGACATCCAAATTCATCGAGAGACTCTGTCTCAATAACGTAATTTGGAGAGCAATAGAAGACACCTGAAATCAGCCTCTGGTTTCCACATATATATCCATGAGGACCCACCTGCATATGTCCACACACAAACACACACCAATAATAATGATGATGATAATGATGATGATGATGATGATGATGATGATGATGAT
>CABHPR010157867.1:0-13595 GCA_902168415.1 Peromyscus melanophrys | reverse complement strand
AAAAAAAAAAAGACCATTGGATATATAGTTCAGACCTTTAGAGAGGTCCACAAACAGCTCTCTGGGTTCTGTGATGACTGCAGCTTTTGTTAATCTAGCCGTAAACAACTTTGCTTCAACATCTGTTCTTAACCTGTGGGTCATGACCCCTTTGAAGGCTTTATATATCAGATATCATACGTATCAGATATTTACAATACAATTCATGACAGCTGCAAAATTATAGATGTGAAGTAGCAACAAATACAATTTTATGGTTGGGGGTCACCACAACATGAGGAAGTGTATTAAAGTCCCAGCGTTAGGAAGGTCAAGAACAACTGTTTTAGGACCTCTTCAAGCACTTCGGCTATACACAAACTGTTATTTGAGATCTTGTTGACTTACAGACCACCAACTCCTGCTCCTTCACAGAGATTCTTATGGAGAAATTGTCACTATATTAGTTTGCTATGGCTGCAAGGAGAGGTTAACTCAGGAGGATTGCAAATTTGAAGCCAACCTAAGCTACACAGTGAGTTCCGGACCTTCATGACCTACATAGAAAGACACTTATTTTAAAAACAAAACAGATGTATCATGACCTTGGTGGACTGAAACATCAGTAACAGATCCCCCACCATCCTGGAGGCCAGAACCCTGAAGCTGAGATTTATAGAGCTGGTCCCTATTGGAGACATTCAGGGAGAGTCTCCTCCATGCCCCGCTCACTTCTGAGGACCTGGACCATGCTTGACATCCTTGGAATTGTGCTTGTCACTCTAGTATCTACCTCCATCTTTACGTGGCTTCCCTTGTGTCCCTGTGGGTCTTCTCCTTTGACCCTTATATAGACATCTGTCATTGCATTTGGGACAACATCCTAATCTAGTGTAATCTCAACATCTCTAACTATACCTGTGTGGCGCCTAATTTTATGTCAACTTGACACAAGCTAGAATCATCTGAGAGGAGGGAACCGAAATTGACAAAACGCCTCCGTAAGATCCAGCTTTAGGGCATTTTCTTAACTAGTGATGTGGGAGGACCCAGCCCATATGTAGAGCCAGCGCAGTGATCCAGTGGGTCAGGACACTTGCCTCCAAACCTTAATCTTAGTGCAATCCCTGGACCCACATGTGGAAGGAAAACCTACTCCTTCATGTTGTGCTCTGACCTCCATGTCCATGCCATATTGTGTGTGTGTGTGTGTGTGTGTGTGTGTGTGTGTGTTTGTGCATGTACACACAGTAAGTAAATGCTAAAAAAAAAAAAACCACATCATTAAGGCAGTCCATTCTTAAAAAGAAAGAGAGGAGGAGGAGATGTCTCTGGAATGAAGAGGACCTGAGACAGGTTCCCAGCATCCACTCAGTTGACTCATGACCATCTGTGATTCCAGTTCCAGGGAATCTTATACCATCTTTTGACTTCTGTGGGCATCCACACATGGCATGTATTTACACACAATAAATTAATTAATTATTAATAAAAATAATAATTTTTTGAAAAGAGGTATGGGGGCTAGAGAGATGGCTCAGCAGTTAAGAGCACTGACTATTCTTCCAGAGGACCCAGGTTCAAGTCCTAGCAACCACATGGGAGCTCACCATTGTCTGTCACTCCAGTTCCAGGGGACCCGACACCCTCACACAGACATACATGCAGACAAGACATCAATGCACATAAAAAGTAAATTACTTTTAAAAAGAAAGAAAGAAAAGAGGTATAGAAGTTGGACAAAATAAGTGGGTTATATTGGTATATAAGATACTGTTTACAAGCTAGAAGGAATGGTGGACGCCAGGGAACAAGACCCTCTGCATCAACTGAGCAAGGCGCATATGAGCTCACAGAGACTGAAGTAGCAAGCACAGGGCCTGCCTGGGTCTGCTCCAGGTCCTCTGCAAATATATTATAGCTTTCCGCTTAGTGTTTTTATGGGACTCCTGAGTGTGCATACAAGTGGGTCTCTGGTTCTTGGGTCTGCTCTTGGGGTCCTTTTCCTTGTGTTGGGGTGCCTTGCACAGCCTCAATGTGATGGTTGTTTTATCTTACTATATTCCATTTTGTCGTGTTTTAGTTGCTTTCTCTTAGAAGCCTGTTCTTTTCTAATGAGAGATGGAAAGGGAGTGGATCTGGAGGGGGGGGGAGGGACTGGGAGGAGGAGAGGGCAGGGAAGCTATAATCACAATATATTGAATGAGAAAGGAATCTATTTTCAATAAGTGGAAAAACAGTTAAAAAGAGGTTTGGAAGTTGAACAAAGTAAGTGGATTATAGTGGTATATAGAATATTGTTTAACTTAAGCAAATATTTTCAATACCGCTGCTGTCTACCAACACCCTTCCCCCAGGCTTGGGCTGGCGCCTGGTATTTTTATGGAGGACATCTGGCAGTTTTAACCACACTTGAGCTCAGGCTTTCCTCGCTTCTTAACTGAATTCGTCCAGTCCCCTCTTGCCCTTCTGGCTGAATTCTGGTTCCCCTCCAGTTCTACCACAAGCCCCAGAAGAAGCAGAGGAACGCGCAGAGAGAACCCGAGGGCAAAAGCATGTGATGGCTGCTGGTAGGCAAAGGGTGTCTCTGGAGGTTTCAGGCAGCCACACTAATCATACAGTTGCCAACATGGCAGCCAGTGCCTGCATCAATGAGGAAATATGAACTCAGATAACATCCTGAGAAACACGTGAATGAGAGGGTAGGACTGAATGACCAAGACAGTATCATTCCCAAGTTCATGCAAGAGCAGTGCATAAGGAATGTCCACACATGGAGAAGACTAACCAGAACCAATAGCCCTGAACTATTAGGGACAGATTGTTCTACATACTATACCCACATTTGTATCCTGCCTGGTAGAGACGGAAGTTCGGGCTCTGTGGTAGTTTGAATGAGAATGGACGGACGGACACACACACACACACACACACACACACACACACACACATACACACACACACCTGTAGGCTCATAAGTTTGAATGGCATCTTTTGAGAAAGATTAAGACGTGTGGCATCATTGGAGGAAGTATGTCACTGGAGGTGGGCTTTGAGGTTTCAAAAGCCCCCTACCATTCTTGGGGATTAAGATGTGAGCTCTCAGATGTTGCTGCTGCCATGCCTTAGCTCCGTCATCATGTCCTGAAACCTTAAGCCCAATTAAATGCTTTCTTTTATGACTCGTCTTGGTCGTGGTGTTTGTCACAGCAACAGAAGAGAAGACAGGTTCCAAACACACCATCTGCAATGACTGGCTAACCAAGTCCCAGGCAGAGTCCCTGACACAAGGCAGCTCCCCCTCTGTGGATGAGAATTCCTGGGAAGCAGCTGTGTCTGCAAAGACTGGGCAACAGATTGGAATGGCAGTGATAATGGAGAGGTTGGAATGTTGCAGGTCCAGAGCTTAATTACTTTCTCTTGGATTAGCTTTAGCTCCTACATAGCCATTCCTTGCCCACCTCTGTGTCAGAGCTAACATTCTGTGACTAACAAAGACCTTTTAGAATCTATTAACTTAGTAGGCCATTAGCTTCCACCAGCCCAAAGGCTAAAATGTCATCGGATAGCATCTGAGGCCCATAGGAGAACTCCCCCATCTTGCTATAACAGCTTCTCTGATGTACCCAACAAGGTATTTTTTAATAATTTATTTAAATTTATTTTATGTGCATTGGTGCGAGGGTGTCAGATCCACTGGAACTGGAGTTACAGACAGTTGTGAGCTGCCATGTGGGTGCTGGGAATTGAAGCCGAGTCCTCTGCAAGAGCAGCCAGTGCTCTTAACCACTGAGTCATCTCTTCACCCCCCTCACACACACACAAGGTATTTTTAAGTTGCCTTATGATTTTCTTTGTTCTGTGACTGTAAAACTTCATGAACTGTTTCCACATGGGACCACAGAACCTGGACTAACTTAGCTTGGTGTTTCCCAGCCCTTGGTCACTGAAATTTGGCTCCAGAATAAATTATCTCTCATTCCCTTTGAGGTAAGAACTGTGTTAGTTTGAGGGGGGTGGTTTTGGGTTTTGTTTTGTTTTGTTTGCTTTTTCCTTTGCTTCCACACCTCCTCTTCACATCTTCTCAGTACCAGCTACCTCCTGGACACTCTGTAGCCTGGGGTGTTAGTATTCTGAACCACCCCTTGTGGACCTGCCCAGCATCCTGACATCATTTTACGTAAAATCCCCTTAAGAAAAAAAACTCAGGAGGGAGGACAGGGGAATCCATGGATGATATGTAGAATGAATAGAAAAATCTCTTAATAAAACAAAACAAACCTCCTTTCTCTTCTCTCTTTCTCTCTCTCTCTCTCTCTCTCTCTCTCTCTCTCTCTCTCTCTCTCTCTCTCTCTCTCTTCCCTCCCCGTCCCCCTCCCTCCCTCCCTTCTTCCCTCCACCACCACCCCCATCTCTCTCTCTTTCCTCACGTGGACATGTGTGTGCATTGGTATGAATAACTTTCCACTGCTCCATGTCACAGCCCGCCAAGGCTTCTGCCTGGTGTGCCTCCCTCCCTTATTCACGGGGCACCTTGGCCCAACCTGCCCTCCCTGCCATATCATATCATACCATGGGGTAGTCCAGAGAAACTACTGATTTCCACTGCTGCTTGAAGTACAAGGCAAAAAAAAAACCCACAAAAACACAAAAACAAAAAACAAAAAACAAAAAACAAAACAAAACAAAAAATAGCACCAGCTTTACTGATGTGCCTCGGTGGTAGGACACAGGCTTCGCATGTGCAGAGCCAGGGCTTCCAAGCCCAGTACATGCACAGAATAGTTTTCAGAAGTCAAGGATAGGTGATCTAGTCAATGCCTGCTGAGTTCTTCCCAGCATCCCCTCCTGGGGTGTCTTTGGGGAAATCCTTAGCTGTGCAGTTTGGAATGGACTGACAGAGTGTCCCAGAAGCACCAAGTGAGTCCATGGGCTTCAGAGAAGGGAACTCCCTTCATCCTAAAGAAGAAACATGAGAGACACTCTTTCTTCTCCAGAATAACAAGGATATAATGCCAGGAAAGCTGCAGCCATTTTTTTAAAAAAAAATACGTATGAGCCAGATGTGCTAGCTATAGGGTGTGGCAGCTCAGCTCATACCTTAATCCTATATTTGGGAGGTAGAGAAGGATTTCCATAAGTTCAAGCCTGAACTATATAGTGAGTTTCAGGCTATTCTGGGCTACAGAGCAACACCATACCCACCCACTCCCGCCTCTGATAGATATACGCATGTAAGATATTTTAATATACACAATGGAGTTTGATTCAGCCATAAAGACAAATGAAATTTGGTCATTTGTAAGGAACTGGGTGGAAGTAAGGACTCCATTCTAAACTCTGAAAGACAAACGTTTCATGTTCTCTCCCATAAGAGGAATCTGGGTTTTAGGTTAAAAGTTTCAAAGATAAGCTAAAGAGATGGCTCAGTGGTTAGGAACATGGGCTGCTCTTCCAGAAGACTCCGGTTTGATTGCCAGCACCCACATAGCAGCTCACAACTGTCATGAACTCCAGTTTAGGGGATCTGAGTCCCTCTTCTAGCCTTCTCCAGAACCAAGCATGTATGCCGTGCACAGACATACATGCAGGAGAAACACCCATACATAGAAAATAATAAATACATTTTAATTCAGACATTAACATAGAAGGGGGCCATGGGAAAGAGGAGGAAGCCAGTGGGAGAGAGGACATGAGACAGTAAAAGAGAGTCGATATAATCCATGTACATGTATGAAAAGTTATATTGCAACCCATTGCTTTGTACCATTAGCATACGCTAATAAAATGTCTACAATGTTATGACAGTAACGTTTGTCATGTGCATTCTCTTGTTTGGGGGCCTTCTGAGGCAGGGGCTTGGGGGACTCAAAGCCCTCCGGCCTCAGTTTCCCAAGCACTGGAATCCCCGTCACTCTGCTGACCCTACTGTAAAAGCCAAACTCTCCATTCTTTAAAACTTGGGGCCCAGAGAGAAGCGAAGTGTTAGTAGTTTCCTGGTACGGCAAGCGTTCTCACAGTGCGGCCCCTGTCCTCGGCTCCACGGCTTCTCGGGTGTTCCCGTTCCTCTTCTGTCACAGGTGTGGCCGCCTGAGCCTCACCCAGAGCTCTGACATCCACTCCTCCCAAAGCACCGGGTCCCAAACTCCAAAGCAATCTAAGGAAGTCGTTTTTCCTCCTGCCTTCTCACATTATGCTCAAGGTCATTTCCAAGGATTCCAAGGTCTTGAGGGGTGTGTGGAAAGTTTGTGGGGAGCATGTACAAAGTCCTCCAAAGGAGTATCTGTGGGGCCGTGAGGATAAGTTTAAGGGAATCGCCAACTCCAGAAACACTCAAAAAAACTGTCTATACCCACCCACACCCGCAATAGAGCTGACGCATCTTCTTGTCGGCTCTATAGCGCCATCTTGTGTCTTGTTCCTAAACAGCTACCAAGAGACGGTTTTGTCTTTTGATCGCATTTTTTTTTAAGTTTTGCAGACGCTGTGCTCAACCTCCGCAGCTCTGAAGACACCACTCCAAGGCTGGCGTCAATTCCCACCTACAAGACGGCACTCTCTGAGGCTGAGATGCTGTCGAGCCGCAAATACCCGCTTGTCCCACTCCTCCTCCCGAGGCTTTTTCTTCAGAGTTCAAGCCTCAGAAGGGCGGAGTGGGGCGAGCAGAGAGGGCGGTGTGGTGGATTGAGGAAGATGGACTTTCCCCAGCATCCTAAGCGCGGCAGCTCCACGCCGCTTCTGCCCACGTCCACCCAAGTCACCCGCGGCGTCTAGACCGCTGAGGCTGCAAAGCTCACAGCGATCCAGCCCGCGAACCGCCGCGGCTAGGCTCCAGCACTTCCCAGTGGCAGTGGGGTGAACCTGATGAGAGCAGATGCTTGTAGCTCCCGCAAGCTGAGCTTTGGGGAAACCGCAGGTTCCCTGGTTCACTAACAAGGATACTTCAGCCTGAGTGAGTGGCGGCTCAGCTGTGGTTTGCGGAGGAGGGGTGTGTGGCAGGAGGGTGGCAGGGGAGATGGGGTGGCAGCGGCGGGGGGCACGGAACTGGAGAGATAGCTCAGCAGTTAAAAGCCCTGCCTCCTCTTCCAGAGGTCTGGTGTTCAATTCCCAGCATCCACATGATAGCTTTCAACTATCCACCTCCTCTCTGACTACCCGCCCCCCTCGGCATCAGGTACGAAGTTTGCACAAATAACATACAAGTAAAACGTCCATAAGCAAAAAAAAGAAAAAGAAAGAAAGAAAGAGAGAGAGAGAGAAAGAAAGAGAGAGAGAGAGAGAAAGAAAGAAAGAAAGAAAGAAAGAAAGAAAGAAAGAAAGAAAGAAAGAAAGAAAGAAAGAAAGAAAGCCAGCCAAAACGCCAGGTGTAGTGGTACATGCCTTTTGTCCCAGAATTGGTTTGTAGTGGTACATGCCTTTTGTCCCAGAATTGGGGACACAGAGGCAGGATCTCTCTTGAGTTTGTGGCCAACACAAACTACACAGTGAGTTCCAAGTCAGCCCAGCCTGGCTTAGGAAGAAGGAAGGAGTTAAAAAGAAAGAAGGTATTTGGAGCATGATGCAATTTCTGGTGTTCAACATCTTGCACCCCACTGAATGGGTCTCACTATCTCCCTTTCCTTCATACTCTAATATAGGAAACTCTCATTTAATTTCTTTGCATTTCAAGCAACAAGAACTGTTGTTTTGTATAGTATTGTTGAAACAACATCTAAATTGCTCAACATCCTTAGTCATCAGGGAAATGCAAATCAAAACAACTCTGAGATACCATCTTACACCTGTCAGAATGGCTAAGATTAAAAACACTGATGACAGCTTATGTTGGAGAGGATGTGGAGCAAGGGGAACACTCCTCCACTGTTGGTGGGAGTGCAAACTTGTACAGCCACTTTGGAAATCAGTATGGCAGTTTCTCAGAAAACTGGGGATCAATCTACCTCAAGACCCAATGATACCACTCTTGGGTATATACCCAAGGAATGCTCAATCATACCCAAAGGACACTTGCTTAACTATGTTCATGGGGAATAGAACAAAAACAAAGCTTACCATCTGCCCTGTCACTGAGAAAACAAGGCTTTGTTTCCCAAACTCTCATAAATATTAACCCTCGTAAATATTTCAAAGATTAAGATAACCAGTTAAGATAATAAAATCCTAAGAGACCACAATTAAAACTGTTAACAAACACAGAAGTCTGGGCTCCAGGTTACTGAGCAAAGTAGGATGGGCTTACTGGGTTGTCTGCTGTACTGCTCTCTTCCTTAGGCTTTCTATTGTGTGAAAAGACACCCACTGTGACCACAGCAACTCTTATAAAGGAAAATGTTTAATTGGCTTACAGTTCAGAGGTTTAGTCCATTATCATTATGGCAGGACCTGACTGCATGCAGGCAGGCATTTGGTGCTGGAGAAGGAGCTGAGAGTTCTATATCTTGATCTCCAGGCAACAGGAAGTGAACTGTAGTAGGTGTAATTTGAGCATAGGAGATCTCAACACCCACCCCTACAATGACACACTTCCTCCAACAAAGCCACATCTACTTCAACAAGTTTACATCTCCTAATAGTGCCACTCCCTAGTAGCTTATGGAGGCCAATTACAATCAAATCACCACAACTACCAAGTATAACACTCTGATAAATGTGGGTGACCCTCTCTTCAGATGCCTCTCTCTAGGGTAGCAGTTCTCAACCTGTGTGTCACATCCTCTTTGGGGATCCAATGATCCTTTCACAGGGGTCTCCTAACACCATCTGCATATCAGATATTTACATCACGATTTGTAATAGTAGCAAAATTACAGTTATGAAGTATCAATGAAAATAATTTTATGGTTGGGGGGGTCACCACAACATAAGGAACTTTATTAAAGGGTCGCAGCATTAGGAAAGTTGAGAACCACTGCTCTAGGGCATGTAATGCTGTCCTTTCTTTGAATGTTTTTATTAACATATATTAATCATATATAATAATGGGCTTCATTATATCATTTTCATATATGTGCATAATGTGTTTTGTCAAATTCACCCCCTTTACCCTTTCTTGTCCCTCTCACTTATACTAATATCCTTTCTCTTCCCAACTAGTCTTTCTACTTTCACATCCTGTGCATGCGCATGCGCAAGTGTGTGCATGCATACATGCATCAGTGAATTTCACTAGGATATTTATAGAAGCATGGGTGGGAGTTTGTTTACAAAAACATGGGTATCTGAGCTTCACACAAGTGAAGCAAAAGTCTTTCCCTCTCCCACCTGTCGTTAACTGTGTATCAATCTTCAGGAGAAATGAGGCTTCAGAATCTACTTCCTGTCTGTGGTGGTTTGAAAGAAAATGGCCCCCAAATAGAGTCACACTCCTAGGAAGTGTGGCCTTGTTGGAGAAAGTGTGTCACTGTGAGGGCAGGCTTTGAGGTCTCTTTTGCTCAAGTTTCCCTCAGTGTGACTTTCAGTCAACTTCCTGTTGCCTGCAAGATGTAGGACTCTCAGCTACTCCTCCAGCACCACATATGCCTGCACGCCACCATGCTTCCCACCATGATGATAATGGACTGAACCTCTGAAACTATAAGCCACCACCTCAGTTAAGTGTTTTCCTTTATAAGAGTTGCTGTGGTCATGGTGTCTCTTCACAGCAATAGAAACCCTAACTAAGACACCCTCCCATGACAAGGTATTGACAGGTCTATCTTAATTTTCTGTGATAAAGACCATGACCAAAAGCAACTTAGGGAGGAGAAGGTCTTTTGGGCTCAAACATCCCGATGATGGTCCATCACTGAAGCTCAAGCAGGGCAGGAACCTGAAGGTAGGAACGGAAGCAGAAACCATGGGGGAATGCTGCTTACTGGTTTACTGTTCATGCTTGCTAGACCTGGTTTCTTATACAACCCAGGACCACTTGCCTAGTAATGGCACAGCCCAAAGTCAGCTGGCCCTCCCACATCAATCATTAATCAGGAAAATGCCACACAGACCTGCCTACAGGCCAATCTCATGATGGCATTTTCTCAGGCATTTCCCTCTTCCCAGAGGACTTGTATCACGTTGACAAAAAATCTAACCAGCATAAAGTCCTGTCTAGTGCAGGTAATTACAGCTGTTGTGAGTTTAAGTGTGCCACAGCCCTGTCATGCCTGGGAGTCAGTCATCCCAACCTTCCCTGTCCCATCCTCCAGCTCTTACATTCTTTCCCTTATTATTTCTGTGATGTTCCCCACTGAGCCGTGGAGTGGGTGATACAGACATTCCATTTCTATCTGAGTATTCAACGGTCACTTTTTTTCTCCTCTTTGTGTATTTTATTCTGTGTGCATTGGTGTTTTGCTTGCATGTATGTCTGTGTGAGGGTGTCTGATCTCCTGGAACTGGAGTTACAGACAGTTGCAAGCTACCATGTGAGGGCTGGAAATTGAACCCTTGTCCTCAGGAAGAGCAGACGGTGCTCTTAACCACTGAGCCATCTCTCCAGCCCCAACAGTCACTTATTCTCAGCACAGTGACCAATTATGTCTCTGCAGTCACGCTGGCTGCTGCAAAAGCAGCTTTTCCAATGAAAGTTGATCCTTCTTCTTCAGCTTCTCCTTCCCCAAATGCCCATGCTTAAATGTATATAAAAACTGTTTCTTCATAAACTCAGATTTAGCTTCCCCCCCAAAAATAAAATAGCCATGGAAGAAAATGTAGGGTGAAAAGGGCCGAGGAAAAAACACCCTGACTCTGACTTGACCCCAGGGCCAGGGCTTGAAATCCCACCAATCCCTGAGCTTGCCCCAGACTCAGGCCACAAAACCCCACCAATCCTAAGCCACCCTGGAAAGCTCCCCTCCCCCTCAAGAAACCCTATATAAGCTCTGTACCCTGTTCAGGTTTGCTGCTGCTTCTCACCCTGGAGGCAACTGCCCTCCTGGATTCTTCCTTTCCAATAAATCTCTCCAGTAAGGTTATGCGGTGTGACATTTTTGCCGAGCTGTAACAACTTTTGCCAGAGCGGGAGCAAAGCAGAACTGTAACACTTTTGCTGGGGAAACTTTCCCCTAGCCGAGCAGAGTTGTTACACTCCAGGGGATGTGAGCAGAGCTGAAACACTTCTCCAGAGAAGAAAGAGCAAAGCTGTAACAACGTTGCTGGGGAAACCATCTCCTCTGGAAACCCTCCTCTTTCCCCTGGAGCAGAGTTGTAAACTACTACACTTACAGTGACTTTGGGGTATTCCTTGACTGCCAGGATACCTTTCCATCCAAGCTGCAACACTTACAGAAAACTGCTTTTAAATCTTGAGACTCTCTGAAGAATGTGTTTCAGGCCCTGAGTTCAATGCCCAGCACTGAAAAGAAAATTGGATTTTCTCCACTCACATCGGAGTGTGATTTGAGCTCTTACCCAATCCCCTGCAAAATGGAAATAGAAAGCAGTGATTGGCACTGTTGTGTGCCATGGGATGTTTGCTTCTGTTGGGGGAACCCTTGTTGGAATTCCTGGCCACTCCCCCAGCTACATGACCCCACATACGCAGTTCAGTAGCCAAGTAAGGGGCCTTACGTCCTATGTAATCCATGTGCTGTGTGATCAGGCAAGCTATGCACATGCGTGGTGTAGCTCTGTAAGCCCATATGCACATGTGCAGGGGAATCCATAAGATTCCCACCCTTCCCACCCACCCCCACCTTCTCTCTTTGCATGTGTCTTCCACAGGCCTGGTCACGCTCTCTTCTGTCCCTCCCTTCTCCTAATAAAATTCTGATAGTGGGTTTTGTTGTACCTCGTGGATTTTCTCACAGGGTAACAGCGCCGCTTAATGAATAACATTGCAATGTTGGTTTTAACGCAGAAGCGTGCAATGTTATCATTAAGCTTGATGGCGTACCAGCCTTGTCCTGCTTTCTAGAGACTGACTTGCTATTTCAGTTGGGTGGCTTGGGGCTATAGAAGGCAGTAAGTTAGGCAGGGCAAGTGCCTGGGAATCCTATGTCCTTTATCACTCCTTCCTGCCTCCTAATCTCCCAGAGGACTCTTCTCCAGTGCCGTGGAATGTTCCTGTGACCCCTGAACTTGCCACCACAGAGACTGGGAGTCGTAAGGTTCTGTTGCTCTGACAACCCATTACCCATAGTGTCTGTATCAGAGCTGCCAAGGTTCTGGGAGAAAGAGACCTGAAGCAGGGTCACAGTTGTTGAACATTTACAATCAACTATGACTAGTCTTTCTGTGTTCAGGGACATACCCCCAGCCCAGAAGCTGGAAGGTAGCTTACTAAAGGTCTACAGGTACGATGATTATCCTAGCAAGATGTTCCTGGCCTACAAAGGTAGGGGCCAATCATTTCAGGGTTTAAGGTTTTCTACACATTTTGACTGTCTGTAAGTGGGCAGTGGCCCCAGCAGAGGAATGAAGAACAGTCCATGCCCCTGCAGTTGGAAAAGCTTTAGTGTATTAACAGAACTGCCCAGAGCCTAGGAGAGCAGTGAGGGTTCCAAGTCATCCCATTTCCTGTGCCCTTTGCTGGGGACTTCAGGGAATTTGGGAGGAACCAAGTCTTCTTCCGTCTCTCACCTTGTCTTCATCTGCCACTGCATACTCGCTTGCTCCTCCCAGTTCTCTTTGTTTGTTTTTGACAAGCCCATATACATCAGGCTGGCCTTGAACTCACAATAAAGCTGAAAAGGACCTTGAGCAGACGCTCGTCCTGCTTCCATCTCCCAAGTACTGGAGATATCACCACACTTTGCTTCTCTCTCATCCTTTTGGGTTTTTTTATTTGTTTGTTTTGTTTTAAGACTTTTTTTAACTGTAGGTATGTGTATAAGAGATAGAAAATGTGTTTGTGTAAGCATGCAAGGTGGCCAGAGGCATTGAATCCCCCAGAGCTGGATTTACAGGTAGTGATAGGCTACCTGATGTAAGTGCTAAGAACTGAACTTGAGTTCTTTTCAAGGGCAATATGTACTCTTAACCACTGAACTTTCTCCCTTCCCAATGCTCTCATACTTGAATCAAGAAATTAAGCCTTCTAGGGGGATGTCTCTCTATTGATAGAGTACCTGCCTAGCATTCCTGAAGCCTCTCATTCAATCCCTAGCAAATAAACCAAGTATGGCACTCACCTGTAACCCCAGCACCTGAGGGGTGGAGGATCGGATGTCCAAGGTGTTGGTTAAATCGGCGCTGCTCGCTGCTTGTGGCTGGCTGCTGCCCACTGCGGCCATGCCGAAGAAGGAGAGTGCTAGAGGAGAGTCACAAGCCATGGTTACCTTTTTAGAGCTTTATTGGGATGGGGGAGAGAGAGGGAAAGGGAGAGAGAGAGAGAGAGAGAGAGAGAGAGAGAGAGAGAGAGAGAGAGAGAGAGAGAGAGAGAGAGAGAGAGAGAGGACAGACAGAAAGGAGTGGAAAGGAAAGAGAGGGACACACAGAGGGCCCACCCACATTTTAGGCTGAGATGCTGTTGCAGGCTGATGATGTAATTAAGGACAGAATCCTTACATCCCAGACTTTTGCTTATTATAAAAAAAAGCAGGTAGATGGGAATGGGGGCATTGTTTCTCTCAAAAACTGCTTTTAGCTGACTTTTGGAAGTTGGTTGGCTCTTGGGGGAATGGAGAAGGGGAGTTTTC
>CABHPR010157866.1:26244-45167 GCA_902168415.1 Peromyscus melanophrys | reverse complement strand
GGACAAAAGTAATTTCACTTCTTGACTGGGTAATTACTAAGATGTGAATCAAGGGACCCAAATCTGCTAAGAGACCCTAGTAAAATAAACAGAGAGGGCCGGGCGGTGGTGGCGCACGCCTTTAATCCCAGCACTCGGGAGGCAGAGCCAGGCGGATCTCTGTGAGTTCCAGGCCAGCCTGGGCTACCAAGTGAGTTCCAGGAAAGGCGCAAAGCTACATAGAGAAACCCTGTCTCGAAAAACCAAAATAAATAAATGAATAAATGAATAAATAAATAAATAAACAAACAAAGAGAAATTGTGTAAAACTGATATATACCTCCTATAAATAAAGGCCATTGTCAACCAAGAGACTGGAGCTTGCTTGCTCTGGAGAACGCTATGAAAGGGGCAACAGAAGAAAGATGTTTGCCAGGAGCAGCCTGGATGATAAAACAGAGAAGGGGGCAAGGGTAGCGCAAACCTCCATTTCCTAAAGGTAATCTGCTGTTAGTAGCTTCCAGAATTTCCCAACCTTTCTGACTCCATGACACAGGCAAGTAGCAGCAAGTGTAAGATGCATGCAATTCCCATGACCAAGGGCAAACCAAGGAAGAGAGCTAGGCTCCTAGCATCTTTCTGGGATCATGGCAATTACACTGAGAACACTCAACATTAAGTTACTGTAAGGCAGAACACTGGGAACAAGAGCTTGCATAGTCTATAAGGAGTTGGAAGAATCCTCCCAGTGGAGTCCACACTCATCTTAAGGATCGTTTTTGGGTCCTATGATGAGATCATAAATATGTCCCAAAGGATTTGCCATTAGGACCTACCAATGCCACAAAATAAGTAAACGATTCTTGACCCTTTCCTCCTGTGCAGCATCCCTCTTCTGCAGCACTACGGAAGAGAGTAAAATGAAATAGCATGCAGAGGAGAAGGAGTGGAAGCTCTCGGGTATGTATTTTCTAGTTTCACTTAATTTTCCATTATAGAACACTCTGACATAAAGCAACTCAAGGGAAGAGGGGTTTATTTCTACAGTTCATCATTGAGGGAGGTCAGGGCAGAAACTCAAACAGAAACTTGATGCAGGAACTATGGAGGATTGCTACTTCCTGGCTCATTCACAAATTCATGGTTAAATAAATTTCTTACATAGCCTGGTCCATGTTCATAGTGGGCTGGACCCTCCTACATTAATTAACAATCATAACAACTCTTCACAGACATGCCCATAGGCCAATCTAATCTGGGCAACCCCTCACTTGAGAGTCTCTTCGCAAATGACTCTGTTCAAGTGAAAGCTAAGTAGGACATTCAACTCTTGACAACTTGACACACAAACACATCACTTTAAACCATAACTTTTCAGTTCTTTGTCCCTAAGATCTCATAATAATATCATAATGTAAAACACAGTTTAACTTTTAAGATCCCATAATCTTTTTCATGGTTCTGAAAAATCTTTATTTTATATGCAAAAATCTTTTTTATTTAACATTGGGTTAATCATACTAACATGAGGGTAATGATGCAATATTAGAGTGTACAGAGAGTGACCTAAGATACCTGCAAGGTTCCTGGTATCTTTTTTTCTTTTTATTTATTCTTCTCTCATACAATAACCCCAACTACAGCCTCCCCTCCCTCTACTACTTCCAGTCCCCCCAAGATCCAGTGCTTTCCCATTTCCCTTGAGAATAAAGCATACCTCCCAGTTATATCAACCAGACACCACATAACAAGATACAATAAGACTAGGGACAAACCCTCATATCAAGGCTGGACAAGGAAACCCAGTAGGAGGAAAAGGGTCCCAAGAGCAGACAGAAGTCAGAGACACACCCATTCCCTCTGTTAGGAGTCCCGCAAAAACTCCAAGTTAAACAACTACAGCATGTGTGCAAAGGACCTAGTGTAGACCCTTATAGGCTCTGTGATTGTTGTTTCAGTCTCTGAGCTCCTATGAGGGCTGCGTAGTTGATTCGATGGGCCACGTTCTCCTGGTGTTCTCAAACCCTCTGTCCTACAGTCCTTTCTCCTCTTCCATAGGGTTCCCTGAGCTCTACCTAGTGTTTAGGTACGGGTCTTTGCATCTGATCCCCTCAGGTGCCAGAGGAAGCCTCTCTAATTACAATTGGGCTAGACACTGATCTATGAAATGTATAGCTGAATATGTTAGGAATCATTTCATTTGTGTCGAGTAGGGGGTAGGGGGGTGCACTTGGTTCTATCCTAGGTCTCTGAGTTTCAGGTCCTGGCCATCCAGGCAGTCATCCCATAGTCTTTAAAAATTCCAATGCTTTAAAAGTTCACAGTCAAGCCGGGCAGTGGTGGCTCATGCCTTTAATCCCAGCACTCGGGAGGCAGAGCCAGGCGGATCTCTGTGAGTTCGAGGCCAGCCTGCGCTACCAAGTGAGTTCCAGGAAAGGTGCAAAGCTACACAGAGAAACCCTGTCTCGAAAAAACCAAAAAATAAAAAATAAAAAAAGTTCACAGTCACTTTAAAAGTCTGAAGTCTATAGAAATCTAGTTTCCTAACTGTGAAGATAAATAAAACCAAGTTACAGTGCTCCCTCCCTTTGGGACTCACCAGATCCCAGTCTGCTACCCACCAGGGACTCTCCAGCTGGCCCATGTGGCCTGGAGACCCAGGTAGAAAACCAGTGCTTCCGTCCCAACTCCATTCTGGTCACCCCCAGACCCATAGCTGTCTGGCTGGGATCATCACTTCCTCCCAGACCCTCTTCCTTCCTTCTGGATTCCCAGAGCAAAGACAACCTCCTACTGGCAACACTTGGGCTGCCTCACACAGCTTGGAAACCCAGGACAAGTCCACACTGCCAGCATCAACTTTCCACAAGCCCCTAGACCAAGCTTCTTCAACACTAGACAGCAGCCAAATGCAAAAGATTCGGAAAGTGCCAGTAGTCCTCAACACCAGGAAAACCGAGAAAAATCAATGCCTCTACCCTATCCTGAGTTAATCCCTTCCTGAATATTGTAAATACCTCTGCTGAGAGGAATATGGCTTAAACAAGAAAGAAAACCTTAACCAATTAACTTAATGCCAGATGCACAATTCCCAGCACAGAAACAAAATCAACATGAAAAACTGAGCTAACACATCTCTTCCAAAAATTACAAATTCTATAGTTATGGTCCCTAAAGAAAATGACTTGGAAGAAATTCCAGACAAAGAATTCAAAAAAAATGATTATAAATATATTAAAAAACAACTCCATAAATTTATTCCAAGAGAATAGAATCAAAGAGATAGATTAAATAAAGAAGTCAATCCAAGACACGGAAATACAATTCAACAGAGAACTTCTGAAGAAAACTTAAACTTAAATGATTCTGGAAATTAAACAGCAAATAACTCAATAAGACAAATAAAAACCTCAGTATAAAGACTTACTAGCAGAATAGATCTTCTGTAAAGACAATATCAGGGCTGACACATGGGGTAGAGGAACTTGACCACACTGTAAAGATCAATGATAAATCTAGAAAAGTATAAGAATGGTACACTGGAGGGCTCTGGGACACCACAGAAAGATCTAACTTTCAGATCATGGGCATAAAAGAAGAAAAAGACCACCATACCAAGGGCATAGAATGTATATTCAATAAAATCATAGAAGAAAAATTTCCAAACCTAGAGAAAGAGATGTCCATCCAAGTATAAGAAGCCTACAAGACACCGAACAGAACTGAAAAAGAAGCCCTTTCAAGGGAGTTTCATAGTTAAACATTAAAAACACAACAAAAGTAAAGACATTGAAAGCTGCGAAAGAGAAAGATCAAGTCCCTAATAAAGGCAGGCCCATCAGAATAACACCTGATTATTTGACAGGAACTTCTAATGCCAGATGGACCTGGAAAGATGCATACCACATTCTGAAAGATCACAGCTGTCAATCCATACCACTGTACCAGCAAAACTAGCTACTAAAGGTTATGGGTAAATAAAAAATTTCCATGAGAAAAACAGATGAAAGGAATTTTAACCACTAAGTCAAATCCATGCAGAATATTGGAAGTGAAATTTCAGTACAAAGAGAGGGATAAACACCACCAAGATGTCACAACGAGTATACAAACAATATATTAATCAAAGAAAGCTAACCACACCACAAAATCATCAAAGTGACAGGAATTAAGATACATCTGCCAATGTTAATTCTGAATATTAATAGTCTAGTTTCCCCCAATAAACAGACACAAACTAGCAGATTGAACTAGAAAAGAGATCAACTTTTTTTCTGCCGCTAAGAAACACATCTAACAATTAATGATAGATAACACCTTAGATAAAAAGATGTAAAAGGGTACTCCAAACAAGACAGTATAGCTAGTCTATTATCTGGCAAAACAGACTTCAAATCAAAACTAGTTTGAATACAAAAGGAAAATCACTTTGTAGTCATTAAAAGAATGATAAGCCACAGGGACATTACAATTATAAACATTTATGTATTAAACACAGGTATGCTGTATTTCATAAAAGATATATTACTGGATCTAAAATTACAGATTAATCCCAACACATCAATAGTGAATGATTTCAGGGCCCCACTCTCAACAATAAAATTTTTCTGAACAAAAATTAAAACAAAGAAACACTGCACTTAGATGACATCATGAATCAAATGGACCTAACAGAGATCATAGAATATGCCACCCAAACACTAAAGGATACACATTCTTCTTAGCAGCCCATTGAACTTCCTCCAGAATCAACCACATATTAATGTAAGTATCAGGGCTTACTTACCAAACTAGGGTGTCCTGATATGGTCGCTGGGAATTAAAACCAGGCTGAGTTGAAGGAGTCTCTCAGCAAGATGGAGGCTGAGATAAGTTTATTGCAAGCAATAAGACTTTTATACCCTTATCAAAAACAGAATACAATAGCAATTGCCAGGAAGAATACAATGGTAGTTGCCAGGATACAATGATGTTTGCAAGCTATATAGGGTACACAAGATTAATGTGTAAGACTAATTGTTCTACCCAACTCCTATATGCTTTTCTGACCTCTAGGGAGTGCAGCGATACAGAGGTGGCCTGAATGCTTCAATGCCTGAGGGAGTGCCTCAGTTTCTCAGGAACTGAAAGACACACAGTGCCCTAGGAGCCACATACTATAACCTGAAATACCTATGATGCATGCCTCTCAGGGTATCTAGACCAGGCCAACTCCATGATTCCCTGCACATTAGGACACTACTCAAGTTTCAACAAATAAAAGAAAACTGAAATAGTACCTTGAATTCTATCTGACCACAAAGGAATAAAGCCAGATATCAATAACAATAGAAATTATGAAAGGTCCACAACACATGGTAACTAAAGAACACACTACTGAATGATAATTGGGTCAAGGAAGAAGCCAAGAAGGAAATTCTAGAATTTCTAGAGTTCAGTTAAAATGAAAACATAACACACCAAAATCTATGAGACAACGAAGGCAGTCCTAAAATGAAAGTTTGCAGCTCTACATCAAAAGAACTAGGGATCATAAATTAATAACTTAATGATACACCTAAAGGCCTTCAAAAATCAATACTAATACCCCAAAATAGTAAATAGGGAGAGATAACCAAAATAATGGCTGAACTTAATGAAATAGAAGCTTTTAAAATACAAAGAATAATGAAATTAAAATCAATGAAATGAAAGAATTAATTCTTTGGAAAGATGAACAATATTGATAAACACTTAACAAAATTAACCAAAAGAAACAAAGGAGAGCCAAATTAATAAAATTAACAATGAAAAGGGAGTGATTACAACAGATGTCAATGAAACTCTGAAAATGATAAGGACACATTTTTAAAACCACTGTTCTGCTAAATTAGAAAAATCTAAAAGAAATAATGAATTTCTGGATGCTTTCAAGACAAAATTAAACTAAGATGAAATAAATAATCTATGTGGAGCCATAACCAGCAGTAAGATTGAAGCAATAATAAAAAGTCTCCTAACTAATAAAAACTCAGGGCCAAATGAATTCACCGCAGATTTCCACCAGAACTTTGAAGAAGAACTAACATCAATACTACTTAAATTATTCCATAAAAAGTAAGGGGGGATCCCAAACTCCTTTTGTGAAGCCACTATTATCCTGATACAAAGACCAGATAAAGACACAATAATAAAATAAAACTATAAATCAATCTCTCAAATAGACAATAAAAGACAATCAAATGAAATCTAAGATAATATAAAAATAATTGTTAATCATGACCAAGTTGGCTTCATTCCAGAGATGTAGAGCTTGTTAATCATTTATAAATCAATAATGTTATCCATCATATAAATAGACTCATATAGAAAAACCACATGATTATATCATTAGCTATACAAAAGGTCTTTGACAAAATTCAACATCCCTTCATGATAAAAAGCGGTGGAAAGGCTAGGGATGGAAGGAGCATGTCAGCTCTCCCCATCCCTATTCAGTATGAATCTTGAAGTCCTAGCTAGAGCAAATAGACATGAGAGAAGAAAATTAAAGGCAATACAAGTAGGAAAATAAGAAGCCCAGTTTGAAAATGATATGATTCTCTATATAAAAGACCCTGAAGATGCCACCAAAAGTTCTTAGAGTTGATCAATCAATGTGTCAATGACATCAACGTGTCAGGCTACAAAATTAACACACAAAAGTTGATAACTGTATTATACACCAATGACAAACATATTAAAGAAATCAGGGAAACACCATATTCATAATAGCCACAAAAATAAAATACACAGGAGTAAACCTAACCAAGGAAGTGAAGGACCTCTATAATAAAAACATTGGAACACTTAAGAAACTGAGGAAGACACCAGACAGTGGAAAAACCTCCCATGCCTATGGATTGGCAGAATTGCTATTGTTAACACCATCCTTTCAAAAGCAATTTACAGATTCAGTTCAATCCTGATTTTAAAAAAATGATCATTCTTCAGAGACTTAGAAAAAATCTCAAAAATTATTTGGAAGCATAAAATACCAAGGATTGCCAAAGCACTCCTGAACAAAAATAAAATTGCAGGAGGTGTAATCTTCTCTTAAATTATACTACAGAGACAGAGTAAGAGAAACAGCACGGCAGTGGCACAGAACAGACACATAGATTAATAGAGTAGAATAAAGGACCCAGACATAACAGCATGTACCTATAGCTGTAGGATCTTTGACAAAGACACCAAAAAGAAAAAAATACATTGGAGAAAAGGCAGCATCTTCAGTGAACCGTGGTGGAAAACCTAGGTTGAAACATGCAAAAAAAGGAAACTAAATCTTTGCTTCTCAATCTTGCACAAAACACAACTCTGAATGGGCCAAGATCCTCAGCATAAAATCTGATGCCCTAAAAATGTTAGAGAAAATGGTAGGGAGTATATTATAGGCAAGATGTAAGGACTTTCTAAATTGGACTCCACTAGCTCAGGAAATAAGACCAAATATTGACAAATGTAATTTCATGAAACTAAAATCCTTCTGTACAGCAAAGGAAACAGGCAATCAAGTGAAGAGGTGGCCAAGAGAATGGGAGGAAATCTTAGTCAGCTATATGCCTGACAGAAGATTAGTGTCTAGAATATATGAAGAACTCAAAACACTAAACATCAAGACAAGAAACAACCCAGTTTACAAATCAGTCATGGAAGTGAATGTTCTCAAAAGAGGAAATACAAATGGAAGACAAACACTTTTCAAAGTGTTCAACATCATGAGCCACCAAAGAAATGCAAGTTAAAACTACGTATTCCATCTCTCTCCATTCAGAATGGCCATCATCAGGAATTACAAATGACAGAAAACACTAGAATGGATATATGGAAAGAAGAACCCTCTTCATGGGAGTACAAACTAGTAGAGTTGCTCTGGAAATCAGTCTTGAAGTTTCTCAACAACAACAACAACAAAAAAAAACAACATAAGTAGATCTACCATATGACCATCTACACCATCTTTGGGTACATATGTAAAGGACTTCATAGCTTGTTTCAGAGATACCTTCACATCCATGTTCACTGACCCTCTACTCTATTCACAATATCTAGGAAAGTATCCATTAAATAATAGATAATTAAAATATGGTACACATACACAATGAGATATTACTCATCTATAATGAAAAATGAAATCTGCAAGTAAATGGATGTAACTGGAAAAAAAACTTATACTGAGTGAAATCCACCCAGGCCTAAAAAGAAAAATGCCACTTGTTCAGCTTCAGATATTTTGTGTGTTTAACGTGGATTACATGTGAAAGGTAGGAAACGAGACACAGGCCATTGGTGGCAGGAAAGATAGTAGGGTTTAGGTAAAATCAAAGTAGGGGAGGGAAGAGTGAAAGTGGAAGGGATAATAGAGAAAGTAGAGAGGGTGAAGAGGTTCGGACAGGTAGTAGAGTGACGGGATGGGAAAATAAGGGACCAGGGGAAGGCTCAACCGAAATGAAGTATGCACAAAGAAGCTACTTGGGAACTGTGATCTTGCCCATGTCTTCCAAATGGAAGTATAGTGAGTGGATAGTCTAAAATACATACTACGAAAGAACAGGGAGAGAATATTGGAAGCTATAGGTTTTATTGGGGATAGTGATGGGGACTGAGTGAAAGGAGCAGCAAGGGTTGGGTTAATCCAAACTGGGGGTGCATGAAGAAGGTTTAGGAAACCCCACTACTGTGTAAGCTACTTAAAAGTGTATTTCTAAAGGCAAACAAACAGCAGTACTCTGCATTGGAGAACAATGCTGCTCCCAGAAGACTTGGGTCATTACATTAAAATGTCAGCTCTGGGCATGGATTGCTTCCATCTGAGTTATTCATCAGAACAGTCCCCTAGTGATGGCAAAAACAATACAGGCTATTGCCTTTGCTCCTCGTTGCCCACCTTAACCAGATGATAAGATTCATTGATGAAGACATCACATGCTTGGTTGTAGGACACATATATATTAGCCTTGAGCTGACCAGAAAACTCTACCGCTGACTGGCTGGCTTTCACAGTGCTGGGCGGTGCTACACAGGCTGCCGGGGAGAACAGACATCAGAGCTCTTATTCAGTGCTGAACCCTACATGCTATAGCACTGGCCTGCCCGACACCACCAGTGCATCGTAGCAAGATTCTTTGTGAGGATGACCAACCACTCTCCTGTGTCATTTTAAACTGAACAATACTACCCTTTGAATCTGGATGTAAGCAGACCATGGGTCTTGCTTGAAGTGTAAAGATGTTGACCAAACAGGAAAAGGAAGAGTCAAGGGTGGTAATTAAAACATCAGTTGGCCTCCACCTCCTCATCTGTTCTATCACCTAGTTGCTTCCAAAGGCATCCTTGGCACCAACCTGAGTCTCTGGGTGAGATCTGAGGGGAAAGCGCTACCTCCCTTCAGTGAAACATCCATAAAGGCTCACACATGGGAAACATTTTCCCGCTCAGAGGATCCATCCCACAACCTCAAGTGGCTTCCCCTGGTGGGTTTCTAGCTTTCATTTATCACATTCTTCTTTCACTTTTAAAATGTTCACTCAGCGAATATTTAACTAGCATATTGTGTGTCTCTGGATACTCTAGAAAGCCTTCTTCCGATTGCTTTGTACCCAAATTCTCCACAATAACTCTACCACAGGCAGCGTAGCTCCCCAGTTTTCCTCTACCCATGTGTCCATCGAGTCACTGTCACACCTACCTGCACCTCTGATGTTGCCTAATGCTTTCTACTGTCTGTAGTTATAGAGTTCAACTTCTGGAAAACATACAGGAAGCAAGGAAGTAGGGAAGACATACAGAACTCCAAGTGGCAAAGACAACTAACCGCTGATGTCAAATGATTAGTGGTGTCCCCAGTGTGGTCAGTGTCATCGTAAGTATTTAAGCCACAGTTTCTATCTCCAGGGACCCTTCAGGAGCGGGGGGCGGGGGTGGTGCAGTATAATCTTGTTAGGCATGATTTATGAAAAATGGAAGAACACCAACTTAATTGAGCCACGTCTCAAATTCATAGACTTGGAGTGTTTAAATATGTTATGGTATATGCTCCAACTTGGTATTTTTAAACTGGGCAGTGCTGACTTTGGAGAGGTTTCTCCAAGTTTTCAAAATAGTCAATGCTGAAATAGTTCCGTCAAAATGTGTCCTGTGAGTTGTAACAAGCTTGTCCTAGATACAAGAAAACTAATTGTGGAGTCTGTTCTTCTCTCTTTTCTATAAATACATGATAAACAAAAGATTGTGTGTTCATTAAATAAATATTAATACAGTCTGTGAATTAAGAGGTAAGATTTCACTTCTTGGCAGCATCACTACAATAACGGATTTAATCTTGTTTAAAATATGAACTTTCAGTGACATTGGGATTTCTTCTTTGTAGAAAAAAAAATTATGTTCATTTTGGTGCACATAGCAGCATCTCAATACATGTAATCAATTTTTAATAATCAGAATTCATATGTTTATTATTGAAGAATATTCAAAATTCTACTAGCTATTTTGAAATATTGTATTATTTGTTGCCAGCCAGTTTCTTGACTGTGCTGTAAAATATTGGAAATTATTCTTTCCAGACTTGGTGGCATGCACCTATAATTGAAGCACTCAGAAGTCTAAGCCAGAAGATCCCCCCTGGACCACATCAAAAGTATAAATAAGTAAAAAGCAATCTTCCTAGAAAACTGACCTCCTATACTCATTAACCATCCTTTCCCATCCATCCCACTCCCACGCACTTCCCAGGTTCGAGCAATGGCTGCTCCCTTCTCTAGTTCTTTGAAATCAACGTTTTAGCTTCTGCATTAAAGTGAGGACACACAGTAAGTACCACAATCCACTTCTTTCACCCAACATGTTGTCTGGTTTCATATGTTTTGCTGCAAATGACAGAATTTCATTTTTAATACATGGACAATATTCTATGTTGTTCATATCTTGTATGGGGGTTATGTGTGTCTGTGTGTGTATATGGGTACTTGTATATGTGTATATGTGTGTGTGTCTGTATGCGTTTGGGTGATGTGTATGTGTATCTTTCTGTGTATATGGTATGGTATATGTATGTGGTGTACATGTGTGGTGTGTATGCTGTATGTGTAGTGTATATATATATATATATATATATATATATATATATATATATATATATGTATGTATGAGTGGTGTGTGTATATGTGTTCCTGTGTGTATATATGGTGTGTGGTATGCATTTGTATTTGTATGTGTATGTGTGGTGTGTGTGTGTGTGTGTGTGTGTGTGTGTGTGTGTGTGTATGATGTGTGGTATCTATGTATGTAGTGTGTGATGTGTGTGGTGCATGATTGTGGTGGGTGTGTATATGTGTGGTGTGTAAATGTCTGTGTGGTATGTTGTAGTTGTTTGTGTATGTGGTGTGTGTGTATATGTGTGATATGTATGTGTCTGTATGTGCAAGTGGTGTGTGGGATGTGTTTGTGTATGTGGTGTGTGTTATGTGATGTTTGTATGTATGTAAGGTACATGAATATGTGTGCTCATAATACAGAAAGAATGGAAGGTCTAGCCAGGAGACAGAAACTTTCCACTGCTATCATTTTCTTATAACTGTAATTATGTTTCAAAGAATAAGAAAGGAATTCTAAGGGTGAGTGAGGGGAGCTACTGGAGACTGAGCTTTCTGATCCTAAACTGTAGGGGTTGAAAGGTAGGATGTGGTGCCGAGATAGATCTGAGAGAACTCTCTCTAACTACAGTGAGGACAGCTGACCTTCAGAGAAAGCATTGAGTGCTGAAGCAGGGAGAGCATGAAGCCATTGAAGACTGAAGGACAGCCTGTGTCTTAGACAGGATGGCAAAGGCTAGAATAATGAGAACAATGTGGCTCCAAGACGAAGCTGTAACAGGCAAGGGATGTACATGGTCACTGTGGCAACCAAAGCAGTTCTTCTGCACTCCAAACAGACTGGCCTGCTCCAGTTTCAAACTAAGACAGCTAAGTATGGAGAAAGCTTGCCAGCAGAATCACGTGTTGAGCATAAGCTAGAAATTTGTTCATTTAAAATAAAATAATATCCTAACTTTTTAATATTTTAGGAAAGAATGCCAATTCTCTGAAAAAGAGAAAAGAAGTCGCCTTATAAATTTCTTTAGAGAAAAAAAAAGAAAATGGCAAGATTGGTGCTCAGATACAATGTTTCAAGGACTGCTGTACACTTCACAACCCAAACAGAGGCTCCCCATTACTGAACCATCATTCCAAGGATCTCCAAATTTGATTACCCTTGGGGAATAGAAGAAGCATCTCCCACCAAAGGAAAGGAGGAGGGCCAACCGCCCATTAGAAGAGATTAAGGTTCTTCTCCTTCACTGCACTACAGTGCATGTGGGGATCAGCTGGCGCCTCATGGTTCCCTGTGGTCCTGAGGCTCAAAGTTATATGCTGAGAAACACACACACACACACACACACACACACACATACACACACACACAAACACACATACACAGGGGCGGGGCAGAGAAAAGAACAGGAATAAACAGGCTTAGAGGAAGTAACTCAAAGATAAATTAAAGCAAGTGCAGGTCCTTCTGCACAGTGTGAATCCTAGGTGTACCACCCATTAAAGATTTGCCATTTTCTTCCAGGGGAAAAAAATAAAAGGTAACATTTCCCAAGCTGTTTCATAAGGACAAAACAATCATACATAAACCTTACAAAGAAAAATTATAAATTATATGATACATGAACAAAATGTGTCAAAACTATTACAAAACTGAATTCGGATACTTAAAAGAGATAATTTATAGTTATCTATAGTCATCTGGGAAACGGCTCAGCAATGAGGGGCCTGCACTGCTTTTACAGAGGACCTAGGTTCAATTCCCAGCACCCATGTCAGGTGCTCACAACCATCTGGCACTCCAGCTCCAGGAGCATCTGATACCTCTGGCCTCCACATGCACAAAGCCACACAGAGATACAAATTTATGCACATAATTTTAAAGAGTCATCACACAGGTAGAGTATTTACAAATAATGTGGAAGGCCCTGGATTTAACCCTAGGCACCATTGAAAAATACGAATAAGTAAATATTATTCTAATTTACTATGTTAACAAAATAATGGGAAAGTATCATACAAGTAGACTCATAAATACTCACAAAATGCAATTTCTACTCATGGTAAAAAGTTCTCAGCCAGGTGGTAGTTGCATACGCCTTTAATCCCAGCACTCCGAAGGCAGAGGTGGATGAATTTCTATGAGTCTGAAGCCAGCCTGATCTACATAGTGAGTTCCAGGACAGCCAAGACTACACAGAGAAACCCTGTCTTGGAGAGAAAGAGAGAAGAGAGGGAGAGAGGGAGGGAGGAAGGGAGGGAGGAGGGAGAGAGGGAGGGAGGAAGAGAGGGAGGGAGGGAGGGAGAGAGGGAGGAAGGGAGGGAGGGAGGGAGGAAGGGAGGGAGGAAGGGAGGGAGAGAAAGAGAGAGATTGCCTCAAAAAGAAATTCTCAGCAAACTGAATAGAAAATAACTGGAAAACTTCCTTAAGAAGGTAAAGGCCTACTTAAAGCATCTGCTACACAGTGGCCCGTCCATCATCTGTGGTTGGTTCTGTAGTTAATATTTTATTCCATGAGTAATACAGGGCTCATGTCAGACAACACAGAAAGGGCATTTAACTTCTGAACTACATATTATATACTTCATCTCTACCGAAACCTAGCCCCACCAGAATACTGAAAACCCCAGGACACTCCTTAGTTCACCAATCTAGACTTGCACAGAATTGTTTTAGTTTGTCATTGTGAATAGATATGTGTCTGTCCATCTTGCCTCAGGAAAAACACAATGATGGGTCACTGGCCCAACAAACAGCAGTTCTTCTATGTGTTTCAAAGGCTGCAAAGGGTGGGGACATCCTCTAAAAGGTCTTTTAGGCTGGGGAAGGGACATCTAGAGAAGGGTAGAATTTAGTAAGTGGTGTTGGTATACCCCACGTGCCTCTAGGTTAGTAAGAGTGGATAGTATATATTGTAGAATATTATTTTAAGATGTGTTACATTTGTTTATGCTGTGGAACATTTGTTTAATGATGCAAAGATGCATTGCATTCCTTTATGTTGCATTTGTTTAACTCTGTGAAACTGTGTTACTGTGCCTATCTAAAACACCTGATGGTCTAATAAAGAGCTGAATGACCAATACCAAGGTAGGAGAAAGGATAGGCAGGGCTGTCAGGCAGAAAGAATAAATAGAGGGAGAAATCTGGTGGGGGGGAAGAAAAGAGCAAGAGAACAAGGAGAGAAGGACTTCAGCGACCAGCCACACAGCCACACAGCTGCACAGTCACACAGCCACACAGCCACACAGCCACACAGCCAGCCACAGAGTAAGAGTGAAAGTAAGATAGACAGGAGTAAAAAAAAGGAAAATCCCAGATGAAAAGGTAGATGGGATAATTCAAAGTTAAAAAAAAAGCTAGCAAGAAACAAGCCAAGCTAAGACCAGCCATTTATAATTAAGAATAAGCCTCCATGTTTGATTTATTTGGGAGCTGGGTGGCCGGCCTCTCAAAAGAACAAATAGTGAAGAGCAAAAACAAGCAACAACAATTACAGTCGCGCCTTTTTAAGCACACAACTTGGCAGGAAACCTGTGTGCTAAAAAAAAGGGGGGAACAGGGGTGACTGAGATTAGAAATGCTGCACATTTGTGATGGAAAAGAGTGCAGAGTATTAAACTTAAGGAATTATACATAGTCAATGGTCAAGGTTAGGGAAGCAGGCAGCATAGATCCCAGACTAGCTGGGACAGCAGGACCAGGAGGCAGGATGTAAACTCTGTCCACCGACCCATGAAGTAAGATTGATATTTGGCCATCACTGTAAGTGAAGACACCAAGTTTCGGTCGGCTTCAAACTATTGGAACCAAGAGGCTTCCCATTCAGCAAGGCTGACAGTAGTGGGGATGCTGCTGGTCAAGTCCCACGATTCTGTGCATGAACTTGGATACCAGAGGAGGGGGCGGTACTTTCTTCTGGACCTCAGGAAGGCTCCTTCTCCCATGCCAGCAGAGCAGACTCAGGAGCCACACCAAATTTGTAGGGGGAAGCTTTGTTAACTCTGGGGTTGATAGGCACTTAGGCTCTGAGCCCCACTGATGTACGGCCTGTTCCAGACTCTAGTGATGTTCTGTAGAATGGACACTCATACAGCCTTTTGCAAAAGGTCACAAGAGGTAAATATGTGGACAAGAAACACAGGAGCAGCCAGCAAGTATCATGTGTGGTCCATAAATCCCAAAGGCATGTTCCTCAGGGTCCCCAGACTCACCTCAGACATTGCTACTCATTGCACCAAAAAGCAGCCCCTCTCAGTGGCCAACTGTATCAGGTGCAGCACTATCAGGGTCTCCATATACAGGTGATAGATTTATAGGTGACTTCATAAATTCTCCAGAGCAATCAGACACGTAATATATGCTGGCAACAGGATCCAGAATGATCTTTCTGAGTGTCTGGAGGGTTTTTAAGAGAAGATATAATTTGACTGTATCAGGAGGTTGACTCCTCACAGAATACCCAACAATTCCCGGGGTATTCACGGCAGTAACAGAGCCAGAACCTTACAAGGGGCAGTAGTCCAAACTCCTCTGCTTTGAAGATGAGCGATTAGAGTGATCAAATCTGGCAGTGGACCTGAGAACCAGAGCCAGGATAGCCACACCGTCACTGCAGAGATGACACACGGTCACTCAGCCATATTGGTCCAATGAAAGCTGAAAACATAGACAGCATTTAGCAACCTCAGTTATCTATTGAGAGACTGAAGGGATCAAGATGATCACATTAACAGGAACTTCTCTAATAAGACACTACAGTGTAGGGGACACTAAAACAATTGCATGGACTTCTTTGCTGTTTTATTCACTGTTCATTATCTAGCCCTGGCAATAGCTGGTACTCAATCATCATTTATCAAAAAAAGGCCTCACAGGTTGGTTCCAGTCATATGATGCTGTGTCATTTAGTCACTGTTGATTAACTATCACCCTGTCTTACTAGGAATGTCCAATTTTCTCGTTGTCCTAGCCCTAGACATTGCTATAACAAAAAAACTTCAATTTGATAATTTAGAATGAAGAGAGTTATTTGTATATCTCCCCAAGCTGGGAAGCATGAGGTGTCATCATAGCTCCCTGCAGAAGACAGAGGAAAGGGGGGGGGGGCAGTGCTGACCGCCTGTTTACATCAAGTACCTGTTCATGAGATAACCGATCAACTCCGAAGGTAATGACATTAATCCATTCACCTAGGACCTAAGCACCTCTTCACGGTCCCTCCTTTAAACTCTGCACAGCCCAGGTCCAATCACACCTGACAAAAGCTTGCTCCTGTGGCTCCTGCTTTTGTATCCATCATGCCGTTCCACCATCTCCACGTCACTCACCTGCTTGCAGCAACACCAGTGTAAACAAACCTTCACTATCAGTCACATAAAAGTGTAGATTGCACTGCTATTCGTGAGCAATGGGTAAAGATAAGAGATGGCTACCAACTGACAGATTTGCTAGTCTATGCTTTGTACCATTTTAGAATGTATGCCTGCTTACTATAAAATTTAAGTAAACTGCTCTTAGGAGAAAAACAAAAGTTTGAAATGTTACAATGAAAGTTACCATAACTTCACATTAATTTATTACTGAGAAGCCTTTTGATCTTAAGAATTCAGTGTAGCCTAAACACAAGGTGTTGCTAAAGCTTACACAGGGTGCAGTGACATGCAAGGCCTTCATGGGTGCCAACAGCTTGGACCCTGAGCTACTCAGAGCCACTTACATTCCTGAAAATGCCCTGTGCGGGCATCCTCATTTCTACATTTTATGCCACATTCTAACTGTACCTTTCTATGTTCAGATACACACACACTTATCACTATGTTAGAATCGCCTACATATTCAGTTCTGCAGCAGGCTATGCAGTATGGAGTCCAGGAGCTGGAGACTATAAATCACAGAGCCTAGATTGATCCTGTGTCATCCAGACTACAGTCTACAGAAAGCTGTATCATGCAGCTCATGTAAGCATTCTGATGACCACAATGATAGAGTCATCTTACAATGTATTTCTCAGAACACACCCCCAGCATTCAGTGATAAGTGACTACATAAATTTGACCTAAGAAACTAGATTAACTCCAACTCTAATATATAAATTGTCCTTGCCTTCATGTTGCTCAATTAACACTGCCATAAATTATGAGCATCACCTGACACGCTTTGGCATTTCCCTTTTAATGCTTCAGGGTGTGTGTGTGTGTGTGTGTGTGTGTGTGTGTGTGTGTGTGTGTGTGTTTGTGTTTGGTTGAGATAATAAATGATTCAAGAGTACACATGAAGACGCACACACTACCCTTAACCTCACACAGCCTGGATATGTCCAGTAGCCAGCTGACAGTGATGTACACCTAACTAGTTTCACAGTCCCAATCTGGACAGCTCATATCTGCAGCAGGAGCCACTGGAGCCTAGTGGCCCAACATGGTAAAACAGACTATCTCTTGTCAGCCAGAGCCTTAGCTAATCCAACAGCCTAGATGTCACCTGCCAATCAAAACTCTCTCCCTGCTGTGCAAATGGCTTTTTGTCTTAAAAACTGATCCTACGTCTCTTCTTTAGACCTTTATCCCTCAGATCCTAGATCCTGACAAGAAGTGTTATACTTGCCTGTAAACTTCCCTCTCTACTCAATCCCTGACCCTTATTCTATGTGTGGGGGCTGTTTTTTGTTTGTTTATTGCCTTTAGTATGTCTGGTATTGTTAGCTCTTCCTCCTTCTTGCTATGATTTAAATTTAAAATGTCTTCCAACAGGTTTATATGTTTGAAAACTTGGTCTCCAGCTGCAAACAATGTTTTGGGAGGCTTTGGAACCTCTAGGAGTAGGGCCTTGCTGGAAGACGTCGGTCACCAGAGGCAGGTCCTTGGGGTGTGCTGTCACCAGCTCCTTCTTGTCATGCTCTCTTCTCTCTGATCCACAAGGATGTAAAGAGCCTCTGCCAAACCCTCTTGTTGCCGTGAGCTCCACTGTGCCTTCCCTGCCATGACAGCCTGCAGTGGGGTGATGCATTTCCGAAAGTTTCCTCTCTACTTTAACCTTGCCCAAATACTACAGGGTCTTACTATACCTAAAAAGCTCACCAATGATGGGCACTGATGTTGTAGTGATTGATACTCATGTAAGCTTAAAAGAAGCACTTAACTAATACTCAGTGTACTTCCCTCCTAAGGGAATTTCCGTATAACCCAATACATAGGCTTTTCCCAGTCCTTGATTTAAACTCAGTAACAAAAAGGCCACATAGAGGAAATGGAAGTCGCTCAGCTGGTAAAGCACTTGATACACAAGAATAAAGACCTGAGTTCAGATCCCCAGCACCCACGTAACCCCTGGCTGTAGCGGCACGTTTGTTTATAATCCCAGAGCTAAGTTACAGAGGGAAGCAGATCTCTGGAACTCAGTGGTCTGTCGGCATCACCTAATTGGTGAGCTCCAGGTTCAGTTAAAAATTCTGTCTAAAAAAAGTAAAGTAGATAGCTGGGTAAGTCATTCAGCAAGTAAGAGCACATGTTTCACAATCCTGAGGACCTCATTCCAAATCTCTAGAACACGCACAAAAGGTCAGATGTTCTTGCTTGTGTTCCTGCAACCCTGCTACTGTAATGGAGGATGGAGACAGGGGGATTACTGGAGCTTCCTAGTTACCAGTTTAGCTCCAGGTTCAGTGAGAGATCCTGTTCCCAGGAAATAAGATGGAGAATCATAGACCAGGGCACCCAACCTCCTCCTCTGTCCTCCAAGTAGGCACCCCCACAAATGAGTGAGTGCATCACACATATACATCACACGCACACACACACACACACACACACACACACACACACACACACACACAC
>CABHPR010157866.1:0-26234 GCA_902168415.1 Peromyscus melanophrys | reverse complement strand
ACACACACACACACACACACACACACACACACACACACACACACACAAATAAAGTGGAAAGCTATCTAAGACACCATACGTCAACCTCTGGCCTTTCACATGTGTGTGAACACATGCACACATGCACATATGCACATGAACATGAACACACACAATCCCTTTGGTCTCCTGAGAGTCTACTTTCTGTACTACTCCACACAAAGCCCTAGCCCTCTATTACTGAATTAGGTGACCCTTCTAGAACATTCTCCATCCTACTACATGCCATGCTATATTGTAATTTCCCTCATCTGTTTGGACAGGGACTCTACCTGTTGAAGTGTACCTTAGTACCAGTCATTGTCCCAGCACAAAGTAGGGTTATAGTCATCTATTTGGGCTGCTATAATAAAATGTCACAGACTAAGTAGTTTACACATCAGAAACTTATTTCTTAGAGTTACAGAGGCTAGGAGAGAAAAGATCAAAGTCCCAACCAATTCAATTTCTAGTGAGAACTTGCTTCCTGACTTGTATTTAACCATAACCTCACGGGACCATGGCTCTGAGCACTCACAGAAAGAACACTGGTATTTCTTCACTTACTAGGAACACTAGCCTATTGGGTGGCGGCCCTATCCTGACACCCTAATTTACACTTTACCCTGCATCACAGCTCCTCCTCCTCCTAATGCAGTCAGTCACACTGGGTAAGGGTTTAACACATGAAACTGAGGAAACGTATTCATACAGTAGCACAGTATTTAGTTTGTAAAACAAATGCAAGGAATACCAGTAACAACCAATGGATCTTTAATATGAGTCAAGCTTTCAGGATTCTATACAGGCACAATGGAAAATTCCTGTTGTCCCAGAACATAGGAGATGAGGGCAAGAAAACCCAGTTCATTCTCAATTTTACACTGATTCTGAAGCCAGTGAAGACAGCAGGAGATTTACCTAAAACAAAAGAGGATTTTAAGAATTTATTAGTGCGTTTAACATCATTGTCTAGGGGGTCTCAGGACTAGTTGCTTTTATTAGTGGAAAAGAAAAGTATATAAAATACTTAGTTGTAAAGCATTATTCAATTTTATAGACGATAAAACCGCATCTTGAGTTGCTCCTCTTGCTCATAATTGCATTTAATTTAATTACTGTGATGGGCAGCCCTGTAAAACAGCTCCTATCACCCCCACTTACTGGTGTTCATCCCTTGTATACCCCTGTCTCTTGAGGATGGACTGAACTTACATGCCTGCTCCTATTAAAGAGACTAAGGCAAAAGCAATGTGCTTTTCATACTTTAAAATGCTTATTAATTCAGGTACCCATTTCCCATACTCATCTTTACAGTAATAGATTGATTGTCACACAAATCTTTGATTTCTATTGTATTTTCACCAAAGAGCCATGTGTTGAGTCACCCAATATAATTTCTCAAAGTATGTCGTTGTTGCTGCTCCATAAGCTGTTTGAGACACAAATTTAAAAACTCAACTTCCCTAAGGAGCGATCTGCTTAGAAAATGCACTCCATTAGGTATAAGGTTTGATGAGCTCCCCAAGTTAGGATAGATACAGAGGATGCCCACCACCCCACCCAGAAACGATTGACATCCTCCTGCCATCACAGGTGAGTTCTGCTCATTCTAGATTGCCAAATTGGTGGAATTACCATACCTGCTCTTGTCGTATTCAACACGATGCTGTTGAGATTCATCAATATCGCTGCACAGAAAGGCTAAAGGACACTATCTTCAAACATTTTAATATAAGCATAATTACCTTGTGGCTTTATTAGGACATATTAACTACACAGAGTAAATGGCTTCATTATAACTTGGCCTTTCTACACATGCACACAATGTGCTCATCACATCCATCCTTTAATTCACCCTTTCTTATTCTCCCTTCCACCCCCTTCTACATCCCTAGCAATCTGGCTTTTACTTTCATTCTTTGTTTTAAACACTAGATTCCACATATAAGATAAAACAGGAGCTGGGCGGTGGTGGCGCACGCCTTTAATCCCAGCACTCGGGAGGCAGAGGCAGGCGGATCTCTGTGAGTTCGAGGCCAGCCTGGGCTACCAAGCGAGTTCCAGGAAAGGCGCAAAGCTACGCAGAGAAACCCTGTCTCGAAAAAACGAAAAAAAAAAAAAGATAAAACAGGAGTAACCTTTAAATTTATTATATTAATCATCTCTATTTTTATCCATTTTCGTGCAAATAATGTGACTTTGTGCTTCTTTGCATACAAATAAAACTCCATTGTGCATATACATGACATTTTCATCATTCATTCATCTGTTGATGGACACCAAGACTGATCATCTACTGCAAATAGTGTGGCAATATTTACAATGTGGAGGGTTTCTACCATGTGCTAATTTTGATTCTTCTAGATCTATACACAGATATGATATGGCTGTATCATATGAAACTTCTACTTTTAATGTGCTGAGGAATCTCCTAGTTTTCCATTGCCATAGTGGCTTAAACTACCATGTATTTGTTGTATTAGGGTTCTAGGGGTCAGGAGTGCAAAATAGTTCTTTCCAGGTTAAAGTTCAGGTGTTCCTCCTGGAAGCTCTAGGGAACAACCTCTTTCTAGGTCTTTGCTAGATTCCAAAGGTTGGAGCATTACTGGGTCATAGCCCTGTCTATCACTAAAGCCAACAATTACACCAATCAAGACTTCTGTAGATCCAATCACTTTGACCCTGATTCATCTGCTTCCCACCGTGAAATGACCCAGGTAATCCAGCATCTTTTCTATTTTAAGGTTGGCACTCAGTGATCTTGATTCTAGCTACAGACCTTATTCCCCTCTGCTGTGTAACCTGGCACATTACAGGTCAGGACGTTAAGGTGTGAACATCAAGGGTGAGGGGACAAAAACAAATACAATTATTCTGCTTATCACAGACAAACTGACACCTCTGAGATTATGTTAAAAACAAGTTGCTTTTATCTCATTTGCGACCTCACATGCTGGCACTCTCAAGTGTCTACCTGACTGAATCAATTGTTCACTCTTGGGATGGAAGACTGCCTTTAAAGTTCACATAGAAAGCAATCACTAAGTTAGCATAATTTATAAAAACCTTCAAAAATCAGAATTCCAGGCATGGCAGTATATCACTGTAATCACAGCCTGGGGAAGGCTGAGGCAGGAGGATTAGAAGTTCAAGGGCCCCCTGGGCCTTATCTCAAATCCATATCTAAAATATTAGATTAAAAGAGAGATACTGCTTGGATAAACAAAACATAAAACAAATTTCAACAGTAGAATTGAGCTATAGGGGAGTCTAAATAAGCAAGCCAACATATAAAAAAACTTTCCGGTTCTAGGAAAATCCCACCAGATGGGAGCCCGGATCTATACGAAGGCAGAAGATGTGGCACATATGGTAATGTGTAGGTAAACGTAAAGACCTGTATTTTCCCCTTTAATTTTTTCCTTAAAGGATAGCATACTGCTTAGAACAAACAATAACACAATAATGTGGGGATTATAGCATATGTAAAACAAAACATACAGAAACAGTTGGGCAAAAATAGAAGATGTTGACTAACGATGTGAAAGGCCCTCGTTTGATCAAATGATTTAGTACTAACTCTCAACAGACTATGACCTAACCAAGATGCATACTCTAATTCCTAGAGCAACCACTAAACAATTATCAGTAAATTAGCTCAAGATAGTATAGCTATTACTGGAAATTTTACAGAGGACCATAAAAAAATAGAACCACAGCTGTCTTCACTAGGGTTTCTATTGCTGCAATGAGACACCATGACCAAAAAGCAAGTTGGGGAGAAAAGGATGTATTTGGCTTACACTTTCACACCACTGTTTATCATCAAAGGAAGTCAGGACAGGGACTCAAACAAAGTAAGAATCTGGAGGCAGGAGCTGATGCAGAGGCCATGGAGGGGTGCTGCTTACAGGATTGCTTCCCATGACTTTTGTCAGTTGGCTTTGTTGTAGAATCCAGGATCATCAGTCCAGAGTTGGAACCACCCACAATGGGCTGGGCTCTCCCCACTTCACTCACTAAGAAAATGCTCCCAAAGCCTGTATGGAGATATTGTCTCAATCAAGGTTTCCTCCTCTCAGATGACTATAGTTTGTGTCAATTTGGCATAAATCTAGCCAGCACATACATGTAGTATGATCCAGCACCCCCCTTCACGTGTGTGTGCATGTGCACACACACACGCGTGCGCACACACATACACACACACACACACACACACACACATAGGAAATGAAAACACAATGTTGAAATTTCTGAACTCCCATATTTATTCATGGCAACATTGGAAAATAAGCAAGATTCAAAGAAAGCAGCATCTGTGGACAAATATGTAAATTTTATTCAAATGTATATAGAGTGGAAGATGGTTTATAATTAACAAAGAAGGAAGTTTTACCACTTAACCACAGCATGGATGAACCTAGAGGGCAGTGCATTCAGCAAAAAAGGCCAGGCACAGAAAAGTTAAGGGTGCATTTATAGGTAAAATCTCAGGCACATGTATGCAAGGAATAAAATGGTACTTTCCAGGTTTGGGGCTAGAAATAGCAGAATGGACTAGAGCAATATTGACTAAGGCCCATAAAGCTTTAGTTAAATAAGATGATTTAGTCCGGTAGGTCCTTCACACAGCATAGTAGCTACAGTTAGTAAAAGCGTATTGTAAACCTGAAAACTAGTAAGAGATTAGATCTGTTTACACCACAAAATCATGAAATGATATGAGGTGATTGCCATGTGCATTAGCTCACTTTAATCATTTCACAATGCATACATGAATCAAACATCATAATGTATGCCACAAATATATATATTTCTATTTGTCAATTATATTTTAACACAGCCAGGAGAAACTTTTAATGAATAGTAAAAATAAAAAGTATTATATTATAATCTCAGCACTCAGGAGGCACAGGTGGGAGGATTACTACTCAAAAAACAAAGAATGAATTCACTGACACAAAGGGAGAAAATGGGAAACAAGGAGGCTAAAAAGTGTGGAGTTGTTTGTTAGAAACTGTATCAGTATGTACAGTTGATGTAAACAGGTTAATTTCTCCCAGTAGAAGGGTGGAGAAAACCTAGTTTAAATGGAAAGATACAGAAAGAGTGGGAGCTTTAAGACATACAATCATATTTTAATTAAAATATAAAATAAAAAATACAGAAAGTAACAATGTCAAAACAAATGAATGCAAATAGTTTAAGCCAAAGAAGAGATGTTTCATAATGAAAGACACGTATCTCTACTAGTAAAATTAGAAGAATCAACAGGCTCAGACGTTAATGAGAGAAAAGTCTGTAGAATCCTTATGTAGTGTACCACGTGGTGCAGCCGGTTTAAAAGCAGCTTAGGAACTTATTGTGATGCTAAACATATACTTACTAAATGCCAGGCGACTCTCCCATCATGAAATATTTATCCAGTAAAACAATAAAAACATGTGTCCAAAGAATTCCTAGACGTGTGATATCAGAGGGCTTAATCTTGGTCGCATGCAGCATGAGGCAGTGAAGGCAAGACGTGGCCCAAAGAGCAAATCCCCAGAGACCTACTTCTTCCAACTGTATTTCACTAACACCTCATAACTGTAAACCTGTAAAAAGATTAACCTACTCATTAGGTCAGAGACCCCCAAGACCCTCACCTCTGGAAATACCATCACACACAGGGCCAGAGCTGTGCTTCACTAGCCCAGGGATTTCTCAATTGCATCAAGTTAATACTTGTTAATCACTAATACAAGTTAATCACTATAGCTCCTCAAAATGTTTTCAATGAACTGATGATACACTCAACAGTAGGAATGATTTTCTCAAAGTCAAGATGAAGAGAAAGAAATTGGACAGCAAAGTTAGATGCACTTTCTTTATTGATATGACAAAATCCCTGGCAGAAATGAAGGGAAAGATTCACTTTCAAGGGGACTTTTAGTCCATCAGAGCAGGGGAGCCAGAATGGAGTGCCTTGGCCTGTGGTGGTAGGAGTGTGCAGTGGGAGTTTATTCACATCTTTTCACGTCTTTATAGACTAAGAAATATAGAAAGCAAACCATAAACAGGGACAAGAACAGTTTTCAAAGACCCACCACTAGTGACCCACTTCCACCATCTAGGTCCCTCTCCCAAAGTTACCTCAGACTTAACACAACAAACTGGAGACCAAGTATTCAAAACATGAGCCTGGGGGAAATTTTCCAATCCACACTAGAATATTCTGCTCTTAGCTCCATAGACATGAAATGCGATTTTGGTACAACTTTAAAAGTCCCCATACACTTAACTGTCCCAAGGCTGTTCAAAAGTTCAAAGTCTTTATTGAGATGCAAAGAAAGCTCCTAGCTATGAGCCCCTACAAAACAAAATGAAATAAAATTCCTTCTAATATATAATGGCAAAGATTAAGTATTTCTATTCCAAAATACAGAAAGAGGAAGACTAATAGGAAAGGATGGAGCCAAAGCAATAGCAAAACCCAACCAAGTAAACATTGAATCCCGAAGTGTCATGTCCACTGTATTAGTTGGGGTTCTTTAGAGAAACAGAATCCATAGGATAAGTATATAGTACAAAGGCAATTTACTAGAACGGCCTACATGATACAGACTGTGTAGTCCAACAACTGCCATCTACATGCTGGAGAGCCTGAAAACCTTCTAGAGGCTCAGACCACAAGGATAGATGTCCCAGCAGTCCCAATATGGCCAAGGCCTGGAGAATTCTTGAGGAGCCACTGGTCTTCAGTCCATATTGGAAAGACTGAGGAGCTGGGTTTCAGTGTCAGTGATGGTGGCTATTGGTGAATTTATTAAAGCAACTCCACATAGTTAAAAAGGAGGTTTATTTTGGGGTAACTTACAGCTAGTAAAGGGGTTGGTTACAGGATCCAGGAGAGGTGAGGTGCAGTCCAGCTCTCTCCAGTTCTCTCTGGAGACCTCTGCTTGGTCTACCATCCAACATCCAGGATCAGCAGGAACCAAGAGAGCTGGCACATCCGGATCTTGGGTCTTAAGGGCTTCCATCTTGGCTCCACTTCAGGGGCAGGTCATAGGTGGGCGTGGCAGTTACTGGAAGCCTCACTAGGGCTGGTACTTTCAGGTCAAAGCTGGAATAGCTACCCACTACATCTCCCCCTTTTGTCTAAATAAGAAAGTTCTAACCTAATATAAGACTATATACAATAGGAATGATTATCAAATATTGTCCAGGAGGAATAAAGGACAATGACCTAGACAAGATGGAACTACAACCAACATGAACAATATCAAACAGGAGACACATACTAAAAACTAAAGTCCAGAGAAGTCTGGAACATAGGTAATTGGCACATTACAGAGATCATTCCAAAAGATGTCCTATCCTAAAGAACCTAAATCTAATACTTAATATGTTCTAGCTAAGATACAAGAAGATTATAACTATAACTGTTAGTCTTCAATCACATCAAAGACCTGAGAAGGAATATAACAATATCTGAGAAATGGGAAAAGTATGCAAGCAACTTTTGGGAGTCTTGCAAGAGCAGACAGAGACAACTGGCAGCCTGGACAGTCACCTACAGTTTCTCAGCATTGTTGGTGCATTCAAATTGGCTACAGACCTAGAGTATCTGTCAGGCCATTTTACTGTCAGCAGATGAGGCAAGGGCAGTTCTTTGCCCAGTAGGTCATTTTGTGCCAAGGTGAAGACAAACTTCTAAACAGAAATGTCTCAGAAGCCCAACATTCTCACGGGATCATATTGGTGCTGCCAGGAGCAATCATGTCTCACGTTAACAGAATTCCAAGTTATCAAAACATTTAAGTGCCATATTCTCCAGGTCCATGAAGTGTTTGAAGATTATCTATTCATCTGACATATGTTTCTGTAAGTCTGGGGAACCTAACTAACATAACTATATAGATGGCAAGCATAGGTAACTATAAATCTTTAAGTCTTATCTACCTAGATAGCCTGAGGACTAAGGCTTCACCTAAACAAGGTAAACAGTCTGTAAGCAAATGTACAGTAAAAGGACAATGACTTCAAAATTGTGACAATACACAAAACAGCTAAAGCAGAGGTAGGAATGTGTAGTACAATATGCAATATGACAATAATCCTAAATATATATCAATATATCAAATATCCTAAACAGAGGTATAACATACATACAGTATGACAAATATAATTTTACCTTTGTATCAACATACAAAACATTTCAAATAAGAGTAGAAATATATGTACATTACAACGAATATGGTTCTGTATTTGTATCAATATATAAATTATCTGGAATAAGAATATAAAAATAGTTTACATTTGTATCAATATACAAGAATCCATAGCAGTGCAATTTATCTAAGGCTGATATTTTACCAAATTAGTTTACTAGTATATACAATAATCTACCTTAATATCGTATACCTATCCATTCCCCTTTTTTCTTTTCTTAAGGGGAATACCGAGTCCAATGTTTTCTTCCACCCCCAACCCTATAACCATTATCCATAAACCTCAAAAACATGAAATCTTTGGGAAAGGGGGCATCGTTTTCTTAGAATTGCTTCCTGCTGTTCAGGGACAATGGTATCTCTGTGGGGTTCTGTAAGAAAGCTCAGATAGTTAAGTCTCAGTTGGACTAACTATAGATTCTGCAGCCAGTCTCAGAGTAATGGGTAAGGTTGTCTGAGATTCTGACGAGATGTGTAGTATAATGAACCATCTTATAATGTAATTTTCTTGGAGAGTTTTCAGTCCAAGGTTGATCATTGACTAATGTTTGTGAATACCATGGCATCATTCTGGACTGGGTAGAGTTGTTGTTGTGGGGTCCCATCTTCCTTCTGGAGATTTCAGAGATTGCTATTTTTTACTGTGAAAAACTTGAACATTATTAATATCAAAATGTAGTTTGGATTTAAAGATGACATGACATGTAAGAAAGGATTCTGAGAAATCAAGAATAAGGATGGAGAGAATTAGAATCTTAAAGGTAATGGTCCCTTTTTATTGGTTTTCTTCTGTCCCACACCAGACGGCTCTTCTGATATGAGACAGAATCTCTCAACCTTTTTCTTTCAGCAGTATGCTTGGGTTTAGAGAAGGAGTGAGCCAATTCCAATTGGTATATAATTGAATCGGAACCACAACTTTTCTAGAATTAAAGAGATATAGATGGTAGGCAGTGAGATATTACCCTGTGTAGATTGGTACCAACAGATTCTTTCTTCTGCTGTAGACATATGGATATCCAAGGCCTTATGATTTCTGTAAGATGAATATTTCTATTATCCCATAAAGACAAAAACAGAACCTTACCCCAACCTTTGTTTGTTAAATTTCTCTTACAACTTGTAGAGCTGTCACATTGGTGGATGAGCATTTACTTCTCCTCATCAAGGGGTTTGATCTGTTCAAGTCAAATTTTTATTAATTTTGTTGGTATCCATAGCTTTTCTTCTCCTGCAGAAACAAAAGCAAAACCCCTTCCCCAACATAGGACATATCCTGGTTTCCATTCTGAGTTCGACACATCTTTGAAATAAACTGGTTGATTTAGCTCACAAGTTTTGTCTGTCATACAATGTCTCTCCACAGCTGTTGTTCCTTTCTCATCAGCATTGAGAAAATTCAAGGTTAATAAAGCATTATGCAATATATTTCTAGGAGTCATTGTTACCTGTTGCTATTTATTTAGCATATCCTTTAAAGTTCAATTGGATCTTTCTATCACTGCTTGGCCTGTGGAATTGCCCACTGAAATCCTGAATAGGTGTCAATGGTATGGTGTACATACTTTAATCTTCCAAATTCTGCAAAATTAAACACATCCATCTGCCAGTTTCATTTCTTTGTATACCTTTTGGATTGCTCCCTGCAGGTAATGGAGTTTGGTTATAGAAGGAACAAGTAGGACTTTTTTTTACAATATCTTTGGCTTGTTGCCAAGTGATGGAGAAATCCTTCTTCAAACCTTTACTATTTACATGGTGTTTCTTATGAAATTCTGAGGCTTTTAGCATGTTACCTATTAGTAACTGATCAATCTCATCATTACCTTGTGCTAGAGGTCCTGGAAGACTCATATGGGATCTGATATATATCAGATATGTTCCCTATTTCTGATGATTTCCTGCAATTGTATGAATAATGTAGTTAATTCTGTATTATCAAGAATAAATTCAGCAGTTTCAATATGGAAAACAACTCTTTCTGTGTATTGAGAGTCAGTGACTATATTGAGGTGTTCTGTGAAGTCCATCAGTACCATAAGAATGGCATATAGTTCTGCCTTTTGTACAGAGTTGTATGGACTTTGAACCACTTTACTTAAGTCTCTTGATTTGTATGCTGCTTTCCCTGATTTATTTGCATCAGTATAGAATGTGAGGACTCCAGATATTGGCTTTTGCCATACAACATGAGGAAGGCCCATTCAGTCATCTTTATGAATTCTATTCTTTTGCTTTTGGAATAACAGTTGTTAATCTCTCCTAAAAAGTTACTGCAGGCTCTCTGCCAGTATTCATTATCTTTCCATAGTAAGGAAATTTCCTCATTAGTTAAAAGTACTACAGTTTCTGCTGGGTCCATTCCTGTCAACTGGCAAAGTCTTAGTTTTCCTTTTTGAATCAAATCAGAGATCTTTTCTATATAAGTCTTTAACTCCTTACTTGGTTTATGTGATAGAAATACCCATTCCAATATAATATCTTCCCTCTGCATCAAAATACCTGTGGGAGAATGTCTGGAGGAGAGTATGACCAGAATGAATTTAAGTTCTGGATTCACATGCTCCACATGTGCTTCTTGAATTGTCTTTTCTACTAGAGCCAATTCCTTCTCAGCTTCAGCTGATAATTCTCTTGGACTATTTAATTTTTTGTCCCCTTTTAGAGTATTAGCCAAATTTTGTAGTCCATCTTTGGGTATTCCCATGATACCCAGTAAGTTGGAAATGCTTCCTAACAACTTTTGGAAAATCATTAGGAGTATGCAATTGATCTCTCCTTAGTTTTACCTTTTGGGGTCTAATTTTTTTATAGCTCTATCTTATATCCTAAGTAATTAATAGAATCTCCTCTTTGTATTTTTTCAGGAGCAATTTTCAGTCCCCAGAGAGGCAAAACTTTTTTTACTTCTTCAAGCATGCTTTCTGATGTGCCTAACTTTGGATCAGCTAATAGGATATCATCCATATAATGATAAATTATGGATTGTGGAAACTTCACATGAATTATCTCCAATGTTCTTTGTACACATGTACAATGTTCTTTGGCACAGGGTAGGGCTGTTTAACATTCCCTGTGGGAGGACCTTCCATTGATATCTCTTGACTGGCTGGGAATTGTTATAATTAGGTACTGTGAAGGCAAATTTTTCTCTTATCATTTTCTTGTAAGAGTAATGGTAAAGAAACAGTCTTTTAAGTCAATAACTATGATAGGCCATTCTTTCAGTAGAGACAGGGCAACATATCTTATCACGTGTAGCTTATAAAAATTAAATTTTATTTTTATTAGTTCCTTGAGAATTTCATGCAATATGTATTGATAATATCCACACATTCCCCAAACTCAATCCCCTTCCCTATCCACCAAACTTTGGAACCTTATAAAAAATTACCAAGTATCAAGTCCTATTTGTGCTGCCCAGATAACATGGATGTGTGGCTTCTACTAGAGCAAAGTTGATGTTCAAGGGGCTGTACTTAAAGAAAACTGACTCTTCCTTTCCCAGAAGCCATAGGTAGGAGTTAGTATCCACCTCCCCTCCCTGTGTTTGGATTTGGTCCTGGGCTTGTACACTCTTGTATATGTTCCCACAACTGCTCTGAATTCATACGTGCACTCCCCATCTGTGTGCAAAAGACATGGTTTCTTTGAAGTCATCTACTGCTTTTCCCTTGTGCTCTTACACTCTTTCCATGCCCTCTTCCATAATGATCCCTGTGCCTTGAGAGGAGGGTGTGTAACAGATGCCCCATTTAGAGCTGAGCAATCTGCAGGCTCTTATTCCCTGCACCCTGAGCAGTTATGGGTATCCATATTACCACCATCTATTGCAAATAGAATTTTCTCTGAAGAGGGATAAACCATGCATTAATCTATGAAAATAACAATTAAATCATTAGAAGTTGGTTTAGCACTATGTCCAATTATCATCATAATAGTAGTAGGTTCTTCCCTAGGGCCTATGCCCTGTCTGACTATAGGTTGATTTTTAAAATTACAAGCATTATTGATTTAATTAATTACTGCTATTTGTGAGACCATTTGTAACATCATAAAATTATGTGTTTAGCTGCTATTCATTAAATGTCAAATAGATAAAGGTAAAAGCATATCCAGGTATTCTTTCAATAAATATTTATTAAACAATATGCATATGTAAATGACAAAAATGAACAGTGACATGATCAGATTAGCATTTGGAAAAAAAACTCTTGGCTGCTTTCTGGGGAATGGACTGGAAAGGCTCAGCAAAGGCACTCCATGATCATGTTCTATTGTTTTATTAAGGGTTGGAGTAAATGTAGACAAAGTCAACATGAGAGTTGGTGGTCAATAGAGTAAAGAGAAATGGACAAATTTCAAAATTAGTGGATAAACTATATTTGACATATCAATTAGTCAAATAACATTAATTGAAGGGTCAAGGTGAGAGAGTTATCAAAAAGGACATTCAGATATTGGCTAAGGCAACAAGGATGTAAAGAAGCATTTTCTGAGGGAAAGAACAAAAGAAGAGGACCAGTTTTCAGGGGAAAGAGGATATCATGATTACTTTTGAATGCATTGCATTTCATGTGCCATGGAAATATCAAGTGAAGAGTAACTTAAGACCTTTGTGAATCAATGACACATGGTACTATTTTGACTGTGTACTGGTTAATATTCATTGTCAACTTGACAGAATCTAGAACCATCTGAGAGATGGGCCTCAAGGCATGCCTGTGGAGGATTATCTGATTGTGTTAACTGATGTGAGAAGACTCATCTTGACTGTCAGGACGTACACACACACACAAACACACACACACACACACACACACACACACACACACACACACAATATTATGCACTGAGCAAGTGATCCAGGATTCTATAAGATGAAGACAGCTAGCTTAGCATACATTCTTCTTTCTCTCTCTGCTCATTGGCTGTGGATGAAATGTGACCAATTCTCTCAAGCTCTGGCACTATGACTTTCCGTCATATGGACTATAATCTGAAACTGGGAGCTAAAATGGACCCTTTCCCTAAATGCTTCCTTTATTGGGACATTTTATCACAGAATCAGGAAAAGAGACTAAAATAGACTGGAGTTTACATATGAATAAAATTAATTAGGAAAGAAAAATATAGTAAAAGTAAGGTCTGCTCCTCAAGGAAATCCAACATTGAATGGCTAATTATGGAAATATTAACCAGAGAAAAGAATAAAAAGGTATAGCCCACAAAGAAAGTAGGGAGATGGCAGGATAGTGTGCTATCCAACAGGAAAGACTAGTTTAAGAAGAAAAGTAAAGCAGGAGTCTCTGGTTGCAAGACACCAGATATGAGGAAGGAAGAATGGTCTATACCTAAACATGACTAATATGCTCAGCAGTGTGGAAGATTCGGACTACTTTTCTAAGATCTATTTTATTTTCATTTGAATGATGGGAACACAAAACAAGACTGGAAAAGAATGGGGGCTATACATAAAAATAATAAGAAAGATAGCACAACTCAAAATCACATCACTCTAGTTAACAAGCTGTCTCAACAGCTGTAGTTGCCTAAGCAATATCAAGCCAGTCAACATTCTAGTGTGGAATGGGAAAGAGTTCACAAGCCCTGTTCCCTAAAAGAGGAGCTATAGACAACTGATGGATTTTGGTGAAGGAAGAGTCGATTTTCTTTCAGGGTATGGCTCTTGGCCAAGAGTCAATGGATACAGCATAAATGAAATTGATGGGTTATTAAAAACCAAAAGAAGATATGAGGTTTGCAGGGAGGGAGGTGTGGGTCAATCTGAAGGGAGAGAGGGGGGAGTTGGAGATAAATATGATCAAAATACGTTGTATGAAATTCTCAAAGAATTAATGAAAATATTTTTTAAAACCTATCTCAGTTAAGTCACCTTGTATTATTGTTTCTATTGTTGTGATAAAAAGCCATGACCAAGGCAACTTATAAAAGGAAAGATTTATTTGGCTTATGGTTCCAGAGAGTTCGAGTCCATGATGGCCTAACAAAGACACAGACAAAGCAGCAGGGAGCTCAGGACTCACATCTTGAACTTCATGAACAAAGAGAAAGAGCAGCACATGCTTTTGAAACTTCAAAGCCTACCCACAGTGACATACTTCCTCTAGCAAGGTCACACACTTCCTGAGCGTACCCAAATTGCACCATCAACTGAGGAGCAAATGTTCATACACAGGAGTTTATGGAAATCATTCTCATTCAAACCATCACAGACTTCAATTGAAAATATAGTTTAAAATGTTTGCCCATAATTTAAAATCCACTACAGACCTCAAAGAATGAAAATTACATAGAGCTTCAACATCTGCAAAAGTAATTTTACAAACTACCACAAGATGAATCATGAGACTAATGTCATACTGTCATATGTACTCAGCTGCCTCAAGTTGATTCTTCTTTTTTTTTTTTATTCTAAGTGATAATTTTTGGTAATGTGGATTGAATAGAAAATGACCACCTCAGGGTCATTTTTTGAGTTTTTGGTCCTGGACTAGTAATATTTTGGAAGGTTTCAGAAACACTAGGTGGAAGTAGGGTCACTGGAGGCCGGTCCTAAGGAGTATGCCTGCCTGTTTCCTGCCCTGTCTGCTTCCTGGTTGGTCATGAAGGGAATGTGGTTGGTCGTGAAGGGAATGGCTCTCCTTCAAGCACACTTCCACTGGATGTCTTGCTCAAGCACGCAGGACCCAACAACCATGATGGAAACTCTGCAAGCCAAAATAAACCTCCCCTCCCTTAAGTTACTTCTGTTAGATATGTTTGCTCACAGTGGTAATAGAAATAACTAACACAGTTCATACACTACTTTGCCTTGGAAAATTGGCACAGAACCTTTGTCTGTGGATTTCACCACACAGGGAGACACTATGCAAATTTGTGCTGTCCACTACCCTTCAGGAACCCCTTCAAACCTATTGCCCTGCATATCTTCACCCAGTCTTTCTGAAAGAGTTTTACCCAGCCTTGGTCAGCTTCACTGAGATGTCATCCCATAGCACCTGCACAGGGTGTCCAATGTGGAACTCTGCCTTCCTAAGTGAGAGTTACATCACTCCACAGGCATTCATCCAGGAGTAACCAGAACCACAGGGCTCCTCTTGGCCAATGAAAGTAGATGGGGAACTCCTAGCTCCTTACTCCCATCAGAAGACAGTCCTGAACCTTGGCTTACTATCTTCTTCAATTCAGCTCCATAGGATCACATTCTTTAAACTCACATACAACCCTTTTTATCACAGCCTCCTTCACAATATTTTAGTTCAAAACTGCAAATGAGTGGATAAAGGTAAAATAATATTTCCCAAATGCCGAACATAAGGCAAGCTTTCCATATTTCTCACTCAGTCAGTACTCTCAAGAATACAAACCAATTCAACTGGGAAGTGAAGTCCAGTTTACTCAAAGCTAACAATTTGGACTCAGACAGCTTCAGTTTGTGTATTTTTTTTAATGTCCATGCTGTCTCCTCTGATATCTACCTTTAACTGTGGCCATAAATATATTTTTGGAGGTCAATAGTCATGATAGTTAGCAATACCAACTATTACATGTTGGTCCCTAACCGTGGCAGATAATTGGCTAACCACTTAATGTTTAATCCTCACTCTGATTCTACAAGCTCTCATTATGTCCATTTTGTTCCATTGAAAGTGGAGGTCAACTTTTTCAAGGTCCCTGAGCCGATGAAATGATGGCTAGCATTTGTGTTTGTTTTGTATCCCTAGCAACTTTGATCACATTTAATCCTAGTACCCATCCCCAGCAGCTTCTCATGATCACAACAGTACAGAGCAGCTGCTCCAAAATCTATGGGTGTGCTGCCTCTCATTGTAGGAAAGAAAAAAAATGGAGGAAAACAGGACCAGAAAAGGTCATCTACTGCAATCACTTCTGCACCAACAGTTTGAGGAAGTTTTTTGTTTTTTGTTTTTTGTTTTTTTTCATAATAGCATCATTCACATTAGGTGCCAAGCAATTATTTGTGGTGCAAAGGTGCTATGTATCCTTGGATGGTTAGCAGCATCCCGGGCCTCTAGGTACCATCAGCACTTCTCAATTATAGCAGCAAAGATCATCTTCTGATATCCAAAAGTGGTCCCAGCTGAGTACTATTGGTTTATTGTACTTAAAATAAATGTTTTAAGTTCTTTTTTTTTTTTTTTTTTTTTGGTTTTTTTTAGACAGGGTTTCTCTGTGTAGCTTTGCGCCTTTCCTGGAACTCACTTGGTAGCCCAGGCTGGCCTCGAACTCACAGAGATCCGCCTGCCTCTGCCTCCCGAGTGCTGGGATTAAAGGCGTGCGCCACCACCGCCCAGCTTTAAGTTCTAATATTAAACAAAGCATATCAGGATGGTGAATAATGAGATGTCCAGGAGTTCTTTCAAAAATTTGGTTGTAGATCTATGAGCAGGACTTAATTCATCTTTCCCATATTCTCCCCTCTTCATTCTCTTCCCTTCTACTCCCAGTGAGAGCATTGCTCCCAAGTCCTGGGGTCCCTCACCACTCTCACGCATTTCTCCTTCAAGTCTTCTGACTGTCTAGCCCTGATTAGCGTGTCATCTCCAAACTCAGAACAAAACCTGTGTAATTGGCTCTGCTTCTGAATGACAATCACACCATGTTAAGGACATCATTTCTGTATTTACAAATCCAGGACATGATTGAAAGTGTCACGCTCTCTGTGTAGCAAGGGTATTCTCATAATCAAACATCCAAAGCAAATTGTGTGATTGTTTGGATTACCCAACATTTCAAGGCTCTATTTCAAGCCTTAAAAGCTGAGTAGAAGCATGCCACTTTATTAACACTCTATTTTCTTTACCATATACAAACAGAACTAGGCATTGTGTTATTTTGCCCAAATTTTTCTGTGAAATTTCCAAAGCATTCTAAGTTTATAGATATAAGCAATTATAACAAAAAACCTATAAGATTCTGAAACATTCTTATAAATATATTTTTATATATCAGTTCTTTTTACCATAAACAACACAAACTATACAATAAAAGTAAATGTAAGACCACAAACACTGTGGGTGCATAGTTTCCTAGACTTGGCAGAATAATTTCTTCTGCAAACCTACTATCCCCAAAATAACACCTGGAAAGTTCCTTTCCTCTGTTGTATCTCTTTAATAAATTTATTCAGTCACTAAACCAGAAATATACTCAAAAGGACATTAAAATTTGTCAATACTGAAGCCTATCCATTTAAGAATATTTTAATCTCTGCTTAGAGATCAAGTTTTCCACTTCTAAACACAATCTTTCTTTCCTAAGTTGTTTATTCTAAAACATGTGTTTGAAAGATTGGTAACCACAAATCACTCATCTGGGGCCTCCTAATGTAACAGGTTTTTAATCACACTTCAATCCAATGAAAAATATGTTTTCAACATAAAAATTTTTCAACATAAAAATTTTATATATTCATGGATAATTGCAAGCATTCAACAAGAGAGACAATTGCCCAAAACAGACAATTGTGACTTAATAAAAGTTAAGTAATAATTAATCTGGACTAAATATAACCGAGCCCTGAAACATTATTCTTTTGTCCCAATCACATTCTAAAATTTGATGACAAAGAAATTAATTTAGGTCACTAACATATACAAACTCTATGGAGGAAATTAGCACTGTTCATACACCAATGTGTGTCAAGTAAGTAAATGCCTATATAAAGTTTGTTCGAAGTGAAAACTTAAATTTTATTTTGTTCTAAAAGAAAATTCATTTCTTAAGAGATTTGTAGAGAGAAATAAAATCACAGAAGTAAAATTGTAAACCTTAGTATGCTATATTAAATGTGGGATTTCTATTTGGTGAACTATCTACAATTTCTCTAAGTATCAGCTAAATGAAACACACCAGTGACATGTGCCAAACATTTCCATATTGCCCATTTCTGCCATGACTATGAGAACATCTCAGCCTCAAAAGAAATACTCTACTACACAGATATATTATATTCTGGAGTAAAAATAAAAATAAACTCCTGCAAATCAGTGACCTAATTGTAACACTAAAATACTAATTCCTTAATTGCATGTCTTCAACCTTTATAAAAAGTGTGCCCAATTGAGCACTATTGGCTTATGGTATTTCAACCAAAGCATTAATTCTGAGGTTGATCAAAACATACCAGGATACACAAAAGAATATTACTGTCTTTGCTCTTTAATGATAAATATCTCACACACACACACACACACACACACACACACACACACACACACACTCCTTTAACGCAGAATTCAAAAATTGGCTTCTACCCAATTTTTTGAAAAGATTTATTTTTATTATTTTTAATTATATGTTTATGTGTATTTGTGTGTATTTGTGCATGTGAGTGTGGGTGCCCATGTGTACCAGAGGTGTCAGATCCCCTGGAATTGGAGTTACTATTCTTTCCATAATGTTAAGTTCTCTGAAGACAAGGACTTTTATCTTATTCATAGTGGGATCCCTAGTCCAAGTCCATTATCTGATCCATAACATAAATATCCTTTACACACAGTAAAATTAAAAAATGCTCATATGACCAAAAAATAACATGGAACTAGAAGATGCCATGAAGAGTGCAAATAAAATATTCAAAATCCATGAAAGCACATCCAATTAGGCACAGCAGGACCGTGCAGGACACAGTTTGAGCCTGAATACAGAGGCCAGGGCATCAGTGCAGGGAGAGGTACGAAAACCTCATATGGCGCTCAGGGACAATTTGTGAAAAACACTGAAAATGGCAGACGAGCAGTCCAGAAATGGTAGTGTACGGTCTATGCTGAAAAGTGATGAGAAATAGCTCTGGAAGGTAAGGTTGTGTTTGCAGAAAACCCTTGTTATGAACCCCAAAGAAGGCTTCACCCCCAGTACTGTCCCTCCTAGCTTTATATTGCCAGTTATAAATTGATATCATCATAAGCCAGGATGCTTAGAGCACATACATGTATGCATAAACACTCACTGGTATTAGTAAATTCTAAGACTGTTATTCTTTGCTGACTGATAATCAGTAGCAGTAACTGTCCTGAAATCCATCCGACCAGAAAAGTAGTTGACCTCCTATAAAGCTTAATGGCTAGCCTAGTGTTTAAGATAATGGTTTCTCGTCAAATGGAGGCTTGGACTGCAGCCTCCTCCGTTGATAGGAGTCCTTCCATTCCAGCCCTGAAATTGTACGTGGTGAATTGTGTGACTACATTGTCACCACAGAGAACTGAGGCCCCTCACATGAGCAGGGCTGATGTTACTCCAAACACAGACCCAAGCTGTCAGGAAAGACTGGAGCCAACGTTCTGCCACTCTGTGAGCTCTGTATCCCAGGAAGGGCATGGTGTTCATCTCGTCATGCAGCTTAAAAGGCCCATAGCCTAAGGGTCAGAGGCCCTTTCCTGGAGTCTAACATCTGTACTTGCTAGATCTCTGTGCAGTGCCCGGCAATGCAATGAGCAACAGGGGACTTGTTATTGCTCCAGTCTCCATGAGTTTTCCCCCATCAACACTGTTCCAGCCGGCCTGGGCATGTGTAGCTTGGCCATTTGCCCTTGACACACAAGTACCAACAATCAATCAGACACTGGAGACACAGAAGTAAACATCACAAAAAGTCCCTGCCCTCGAGCTTACATTCTCCTGGGAAGAGAGAGCGAGCCAATAAACAAACAAATGGATAATGGACCAAGTGGCAACAAAGGACAAAAAGAATAATAAAGCCATGAAAGGAGATAGAGTGATCATCGTAGTCGGCATGCACTAGGGAATCAGCAGCCACGGCTCTTTTAAGGTGGAGTCTGAGCAGTGACCTGAAAGAAGCGAGAGATTCGGCTGCGCTCCTGTGCAGGGGAAAGCATTCTTGGCACAGAGAACTGAGTTCAGAGCCTGAGGCAGGAAAGTACTCAGTGTGCTTGAAGATGAAAACAGGCTGCTCCTGGAGAGACTGGGAGCAGCGGAGAGTGACAGGGCGGAGCCACCCAGGCCACAGCAGAGGCTTTGGATTTGACTTCAATTCAGATGGAAAGCCACTGGAAGGAGCTGCCTCGATTTCCATAAGATTCCGTGGGCTTTCTGTGGAGAAGTGACACTGTAAGAAGAGATATCAGATGAAATATACAAACAGGAGGTGCCTAGGGGATAGTGGTAGGTAATTTTGGCAAGAGAACTGACGGCTTAGAGTAAGCATCATGCGAAATTGGATTTGAAGAGTATTTTCAAGATATAGCCAACATAGCATATAACAGAAAGATTTTTTTTTTTATTTTTAGGGTTGATTTATTTGGCTCAAACAACTGGAAGTAGTTTATTGACACAGGAAACTATATGAGGATGAGAGCAGATTGAGTTGAATTTGGGACATATTAAGTTTTAAGTATCTTTCAGACCAAGGATCCTGTGTAGAAGATGACATGTATAAATTTGGCAGAGAGCTGCCTTTGCTAAGATGGACTTTGGGAATCACTAGCATGTCACTTCATGGCACCAAGAGACCCACCAAGGACACTCACACATGAAATGTGAGCTAGAATATCTATGGCTTCTCAAGGAGGCCCTACTGAGCATCATGCCCATGCTAGTGTTGAGGTGACATGTGCCTTTTTTGCATTCCCTCCCAGTTGCACGGTCACATTTTGAGGGACTACAGGAGGTGTGTTATGGCAACAGCTTGCTACAGAGGCAGATATGAACATGCAGCTTATCTGTTGTTAACCCAGATATTAAAGAGATCTGAAAAAAATAGAAGCTATGTCATCCTCTTCCCTATACTATGGGCTTGGTGTTTCTTTTGTGTTATTTTTTAATTTTTGCTTCCTGATCTCTATTGACACTTACTTAAGTAAACACGGGAATGATATGTGGTGAGGGTCTTGTGGGGAACAGTGAGACATGTGTGATAAGACAGAAGAGGGTGGATACTGGGGTGGAAAGGTATAAACAAAGTTGAGGAACAGAGGGGAAAGAAGTGTGAGAAGAGAGTCAACCAAACATGCATGGAAAGAAATATATGGGGGTGAGGAGATCGTTTGGTGGATAAAGTGCTTACAGTTCAAGTGGAAGAACCAGAGTTCAGATGCCCAGAACCCACACAAGAGCTGAGTGGGTGTGGAGGCTCCCCTGTCTCCTCATGCTCAGTAGGAGGACAGATGATCCCCAGGGAAGCTGACAAGCTATGCTCATTATATAGTGTGTGTGTGTGTGTGAGTGTGTGTGTGTGTGTGTGTGTGTGTGTGTGTGTGTGTGTATTACTTTACAAACTAACTAAATAACATAATTTTAAAGAGAAAAAAGTGTGAAAAGAAGTTTCCTTCATGGGTGGACATTGCTCCTTCCAGAAGCCATGGGTTATTAAACAAAAGTTCCAATACCATATGTGTGATAATTCCCTATAAACTGCTAGCCAGGACATCCACAGGAGCTCCCAAAACAACACAGAGTGCCTTTGTTCTTGGTTTCCCAACTGAACTACGTTAAAACCCTTTAGCAACACTGATGACATCACGTGCTTTGCATCCTATACACAGGGAAATCAAGCAAGAGCTGAGGTGGAAGCTTCCTGCCTGGTGGCTGGTTGTCTATAGCTGGAAAGTTCAGGCCACTGAGGGAGAAAAGCCATTAACATCTTCACCTTAAGCCCTACAATACTAACCTTCCAGACAACATGTGCTCCACTGATACAATACAGGCAGGAATGTTCTGAGGGCAACCAACCACTTTCTGGTTGGATTTAAGGCCCATACCATGGGCATCCTGGCAAACAAACCTATTCCAAAGTCTATGGCTGGAGACGGCAGGACCCATCAGGAATTGCACTGCTGGTGTTTTGCAAAATGGACCTGTTGTCAAGCTTCCTTCTAAATATTTATGTTCATATCCATAGATTAGTGCTGCTCTCAGCCTGGATGAGAGAAGGTCCTTTTTGTAGTGAGTGACAGTTAATGCAGAAACTCAGAACTGGTCTAAATTCTGGAAAGGAGTGTCTTTTGAGTATTCACTCCAAATAGGACACCTCTGTCACCTTGCAGAGCCCAGTGAACATAGCAGAAGAGGGAGCAGGAAGCCTGTAAGAGCCGGAGAATGGGAGGAACACTGTGAAAAGCTGCCTTCTACACACGCCGTGGACATTGTAATCACAGAAAAGACACGTGAGTGGTAGGTAGGGCGTCCAATTGGAAGAAGTGGTCCTGCAGAAGTGGGAGAGAGATAAGAGAAAGTGATGGGGGTGAACATGGTCATAATACATGACACACATGGATGACATTGCCAAAATCAAAAAATTTCAGAAGAAAATATATTCTTTATAGGAACATCAGATTAGTATGTAATGAGTTTGTTATTTTTAAATGAGTTAGTATTTGTTAATTTTTCATTTTTATTTTAATACAGTGATAATAGAAATCAGCACATCTCAAATCATCAACCTGAGTTTGCTCTGAGATTATTTTGGACCCATTATTCCATGTGTTGTATGATTCTCTGCCTTTCTTCTTTTTCTTCATTTCTAAAGCAACCTTCATTTTGCTCCGCCCAAAGGATGGCCACATTTGGGTTTAAGCAGTCAAGCAGTGAAACTGTCTCTACTTTTAACAACTGACTTGATAAGGAACATAATCCAAGTGCTAAGCAAGTCGTGCCCCAGGGGTTCTGAAAGGATAAAGTGTCAGTATTCTAATTTCTCTAGAACAGCCCCTTCTCTCACACACACTCCCACCACCGCTAAATCAAAAGTGTGCAAACCAAAACAATGCACCATCAACACGACAGCCACAGACATTGAATAGAGGGATGTGGAGAAGAACGGGATGCTGAGATGAAGCCACATATACACAGCCAAGAAGAATGGACAGCTGAATTCAAAAACCATCAACAATTTCCAGAATTTAAAATCCTGAATCATGACATGACACTAGTGGAATTCAGGTGTTTCTGGTACATGGACTGCTCTCACCCAATGTGAGGTTGAACTATTGACCTTGTGTACATCCTACTTCACAAATGAGTCTGTCAGATACGCTAAGCCTATAGGCTGAAGATGATGCCCCAACACTGCGGAGAAACCTCAGGGGACTGTCCAGGCGGCTGGCTGTTTCTGTCAACTCACAATTTTTTTTTAAAGCTGCTTGCATGCACTTCCTGTTTTTATTTTTTATTAGGTAATATTATTTCCTTCTTGGGTCTCCGAGGGAATTGAAGACTAATTAGTTATAGTTGAAGATTAGTTAGTTATAGTTGAAGACTAATTAGTTATAGTTGAAGATCAGTTAGTTGTAGTTGAAGATTAGTTAGTTATAGTTGAAGATTAGTTAGGATAGAAAGTGAATTGGATACATTTTGGACTTACCAAAATAGGATAGATAATGGAATTATTTTCTATGAATTTGTCAAATACAAATGGACTAGACATTGTTTAGGTATTTATTGCTTGTATATATGGTATATAGTTATTGTACTTTTGTATATAGTTTTTCTTATATTAGTTACAACTTTCCTTTTTTCTTTTTATTAAAATAGAAAAGGGGAAATATAGTGATAATTTATTTGTACTGAAATGTGATTTGTATGTTAATAAATAAAGTTTATTTATTGTGGCTTCATCTCAGCATCCTGTTTAAGATAATTTGTATATTGATACAAATACAGAACTAAATTTGTTATAATGTACATATATTTCTACTCTTATTTGAAATATTTGTATATTGATGCAAATGTAAATTTATATCTGTCATACTTTATGTATGTTCTACTTCTGTTTAGGATATTCTGTATGTTGATATATATTTAAGATTATTGTCATATTGCATATTGCACTATACATTCCTACCTCTGTTAAAGATATTTTGTGTATTGTCACAATTCTGAAGTCATCGTCCTTTACCGTACATTTGCTTATAGACTGTTTACCTTGTTTACATGAAGCCTTAGTCCTTAGGTTATTTAGGTAGATAAGACTTATAGATTTATAGTCACCTATGCTTGTCATCTCTATAGTTACGTTAGTTAGGTTATCCAGATTTACAGATACATAGGTCGGATGGACAGGTAATCTTCAAACACTTCATAGACCTAGAGAATATGGCATTTAAATAACTTAGAATTCTGTTGACGTGAGACACAATTGCTCCTGGCAGCACAATATGATCCCGAGAGAACGTTGGGCTTCTAAGACATTTCCATTTGGAAGTTTGTCTTCTTGGCACAAGATGGCCTACTGGGCAAAGAACTGCCCTTGCCTTGACTGCTGACAGTACGAATGCAATGCTGTCCTTTCTGGACAAGTGGGACACAAGGAAAGCGACCACTGTACTCTGCCAAGACAGGGTAAGATGGTCTTTCAGAATTCCTGCTTCTGAAAATGGTCTGTCAGATACTCTAGGCCTGTAGCCAATCTGAATGCACCAACAATGCTGAGAAACTTTGAATGACTGTCCAGGCTGTCAGCTGTCTCTTGTCTACCCTGCAAGACTCCCGAAAGTTGCTTGCTTCCTTCTCCCATTTCTCAGGTAGTATTATATCCTTCTGAGGTCTTTGATGTGGTTGAAGACTAGATAGTTGTAATTTCCTTAGTTGTGATAAAAGATAAGTTAGATATAAAACCTTAAACTCACAAATATAAGATAGATAGGATATCTTCTTTAATATTGTAACTATAATTCTTGCTCGATAATTGTTTTGTTATATGTAATTTTACTATGTTAAAGTTAAAACCTTCCTTTTTGAAAAAGAAAAAAAAGGGGAAGTGCTGTGGATATCACTCTGTATCAATAAAGCACTGATTGGCCGGTAGCCAGACAGGAAGTATAGGCGGGACTAACAGAGAAGGGAGGAGAGGGAACAGGAAGGTGAAAGGAGAGAGACTGCCTGGAGCCGCGGCCAGAACAAGGAAGATGTAAAGTACCGGTAAGCCACAAGCCACGTGGCAAAGTAGAGATTAATAGAAATGGGCTAAATATAAGAGTAAGAGCTAGACAATGATAGGCCTGAGCTAATGGCCAAGCAGTTTAAATAATGTAAGCGTCTGTGTGTTTATTTTGTAAGTGGTTTCTGGGACTGGCGGGACTTGGGAGCTGGCGGGACTTGGGAGCTCAAGAGAAATTTTCCAGCAACACACATCCCTCTATTAAATGCCCTGGTTTAGTCGCTTGTTCTGTCTTCTGGGTGTCATGTAGAGCAATGATGACAGTTAGAACCAAGGTTATATCTGTACCCTCTCGGTTCCCAGCCATTCAGCTCATTACCATAATTGACAGCTTTTGCCAGAAGCACACTTGTTGAGAGCAATCTGAAAGCTGTAATGCTCACGTCCACGGAAAAGAAAAGATTTCTTCAGTTCCCCAATGCCAACTGTGATCAGCTTACGTGAGTTTTGGAAAAATCACCTGGGATCTAAGCCTAATAAAAATCTTCACATCACAATGCTAGAGGTCATCAGAGCCTCTGTCTTTTTGAAACACAAACATAATCTGAAGATCTTTAATCAGCAAATGTGGTGTGATCTCTGTACCTTGTTCTTCTTAGAAACGTACAACAGCCTTATCTTAAATGCTGGTAGGTCAGATCATAAATTTGTTTCTAAGAAAAAATATCTTTTGAAAACTAGCAAGAGGGTGGTTTCTGATCCCTTGTTCAATGAGGCTGCTTCCAGTGGAAGCTGGAGAGTTAAGGCCTGTTATTCTGCACCTCTACCCTTCCATACACTTAATTATGCAACAGTTACTAGAAAAACAAGTTCTCAGAGGACAAATGTTGTCTGAGGTCACCTCCGTGAAGTAATAGAAAAGCCAGCTTCATGGAGACAATGTAGAGCAGAATCAGGGTTGACACTGAGGAATGGACACTGGTGTCGAATACACTGAGTTTCAGTTTGGTAAGATAATAACATTCCAGAGATGGATGGTGGTGACGGGCACAAAATAATGTGGACACATTCAATGTCATGCAACTCTGTGATAGTCATGCTTTACTGCCATTTTTTAA